>VIAB01011194.1:12244-24838 GCA_009801035.1 Oophaga pumilio
CACATGGACGGAATATTACGTCCGATGGAATAAAGGGGTTAATTAAGGTCAAACAAGAGTCTTTTGTTCCAAAAATTAAGAAAAAGGATGATAAAAAAAATGTGTTTTTTGCTTCGATTATGGCCCCATGGATAATTTCATTAGGTCCACTATAAGAAAAAATTGGCATATTTTGGAACATGACGGTGATCTTAGTGATGTTGTGGCTAGGGGTCCAATAATTTCTTGCAGGAGATCTAAGTGTTTAAGAGATGTTTTGGTGCGGAACAGTTTGCAGAATAAAAATAAAAAAACAAATTGGTTGGAAGCTGGAAAGCCCATAGGTAATTTTAAGCGCAGTCAGTGTTCTTTTTGTTCGCAACATGTGGTTGGTAGCTCTCTGTCTGTTGGTACAATTAGTCATCATATGCGTGATTTTATATCTTGCAAAACCAATTATGTTGTATTTTCTTTATTTTGCCCCTGTAGATTTTTTTACATTGGCAAAATAATACACCCATTATTTGCAAGATTCAGGGAACATTGTAACTCCATACTCACGGGCAAAGGCATACCCAGGTTGATAAAACACATTAGGGAAGCACATGATGGTAATCCGCATGTCACTACTTTTGCAGGTTTGGAAAAGGTGGTGTTACCCCCACAAGGGGGCGATCTTCACAGACTTCTCCTACAGAGGGAGGCTAAATGGATAATGCGCTCTCAAGCGCTGGGTCCCACAGGTTTTAATAACCGCATTGATATATCAGTATTCGGGCTCATACTCACTTGAGCCGAAAACGGATGATTTTCAGCCGATAAAAAATCTGATTCAAATCGGACCAATGTTATTCAATAGGTGACATCTCATTTGCGATTTTTTTCTCAGTCGAAATCGGTGTGAGGGCTCCTTTCCACTTACGAGAAATACGTCCGATTCTCGCATGTGAAATCCCAGCTCTGGGGCCGGCATTCGGGAGTGGAGCGAGCAGCTGCATACAAATACATGCAGCCGCACACTCCACTCCTGAGTGCCGGCGCCAGAGCTGGGATTTCACATGCGAGAATCGGACGTATTTCTCGCAAGTGGAAAGGAGCCCTCAGAAAAAAATCGCAACATGCTGCGATTTGATGCGATTTTGGCATGATAATCGCTAATGCAATAGCTGGTGCTCTAAAAAATCGCATGCAAATCGCATGACAATTGCACATAATCGGACCATCCTGAAAACTGACCGATTTTTTTTCCAGCAAGTGAGTATGAGCCCTTTCTCTGATTTTCTGCTTGCATGATGTGTATTTTGCACTGATGGATTTAATGTGTCATTTTTTCTGGTGCTTATTGCTTTATATTTTTTATGCTATGCACTAATTGTTTGTTGTATTTTGTCGCATTTTAAGTGAGGCTTGGTGGACGGGTTATACCCTCCCCTGAGGTATTTAATCTCCCTCCTCCCCCTTCACTTTAGTGACCCGTAGAAGCGCAATACAGCGTGAAACGGCCGTTGTCTTTGCACTCTTCAGCCACCCACCTACCTGAGATGTTGTAAACATTTTTTGGACCAATAAAGTTTGGACTTCATTCCGGTGAGTGCCACCTTTTCTTCATTTCATTTGGATTAAGCTATAACAAGCATCTAGAGAAATGTTGGGAAAAATATCCAGACAACTGAGGAATAGTACATGTATTCAAGGACATGTTAACACATCATAAACGGACAACCATTTTCTATGACATTGGCTTAAGTACTGGAAATCTAAAAAGGAGACATCACTATCTCTGATTTAGGAACAAGCTACTGTAGACTTGGAGACTTGGTTACCCATCAATGTGCCTATACTGACTGCAGCTATTTCAGAACACTTATAATGGTTTTGTTGTCTTCACTTCATCTTATTCTTAGGGCACAGAAGAGATGGGAACGCTGCTATTCTGGCGACTGATGAGCTGCAGCATGCTGAAAAACAGCTGTTGGAGGTACAATATTACAAACTAGAAATCAGGGATGACGTTTGTAGAAATTCAACAGTATAGCCAGTCTCACTGCTGAGGCAGGTGCTGCTGACACATGACCATGTTTTTTGCCATCTTCTATAGAAATAAATAACTTTCTGGATTACAATGTTTCCTGATTAAAAAATGATACAGACTTCTAGCACCAGGTATTGGATGTAGCAATCCTAAAAGTCAATATCGACCCTTTAATAAGCCTTGCCACATGACTTAGGATAACTAGTCAAACCAGACACTTCATTATCAAACATGTGTTCCAGGGTATTTGATCCTCATCAGTGCAAAGCAAGAGATTTCTTAGTAATTTATGATCCAGAACTAGCTTCTAGTTGCTATCTTTCTCCACATGACAGTCAAGATCCAAACTGTTAACTGCTCATATGAATACATGCTAATGGTGCTCAGTCTTTAAAAGGCTGACTTTATAACCTGTGTGCATGTCAGATTTCGTGGTGCCTTTCAGGGCGTGTTGAATAATGGTTTTTATTCAGAGGTATGTGAACAATAAATGCATACTGGTCATTATAGAATATGAAGTTCTAACTTTACAATGGCGAAGTTTAAAAAAAAAAAGTGCCAGAAAGTTGAAGCAGATCATTTGTGCATAGTAACCAATAAATTTGCAGCTTTTATTTTCACAGTGCTAGCGGGGATCTCTCCAAGGTCCCCGCAGTTCACCCCATCTGGGAATGCAGCCACAGTAACCTCTATGATGTCACCTCTGGTCATTGATGCTGCGCTCACAGCAGCTCATTCACCAGTGGTTCTCAGCCTGGATGGGCGCATCTTGGCAACATCCAGGTTGAAAACTGTTTATCCCCCAGACATGTATTATGATGTAGTACAGAACAACAGAGAGGTGAGGGATATTGTAGTTTTATAATTTTGTTTTATTACAGGAGACGAGGGATTCAGTGGAATTAGGCGTTAGGTGAGAAGAACGGTTTGTTATTTTTAAAAAAAAAACATAAAAATGTGTTTTGTTTTATTTCAAATAAAATACCTTATTCTGGCTGTGTCTTCATTTACCATATACAGTACAGACCAAAATTTTGGACACACCTACTCATTTAAAGATTTTTCTGTATTTTCATGACTATGAAAATTGTACATTTACACTGAAGGCAACAAAACTATGAATTAACACATGTGGAATTATATACTTAACAAAAAAGTGTGAAACAACTGAAGAACCTAGAATATAAGACATAATTTCAGTTGTTGCATTGTTACACACTTTTTTGTTAAGTATATAATTCCACATGTGTTAATTCATAGTTTTGATGCCTTCAGTGTGAATGTACAATTTTCATAGTCATGAAAATACAGAAAAATCTTTAAATTAGAAGGTGTGTCCAAATTTTTGGTCTGTACTGTAGATATAGGATTAGTAATGGAGAGGAGTCTTATACACACCTCTCCATTACCAAGCCATGGGCTTGATGTCACCTGACAATATAAAGGTGACATCAACCCCACAAATATGAACCCCACTTGTCACCGCTACAGGGCAAGAGGGGACAGCGGGGCAAAATTCCAGAATTGGTGTATCTAATAAATGAGCCTTTTCTGGGCAGCTGTGCACTGCTATTTTTAGGCTGGAGGGGCAATATCCATGGCCGCTTACCAGCCTGAGAATACCAGCCAAAAGCTGTCTGCTTTAGCAAGACTAGTTGTCAAAAATGGGGGGGACCCCACACCATTTTTTTTAATTATTTTGACAATTAAAAAATAAGGCGTGGGGACCCCTCTATTCTTGATAACCGGCCTAGCTGAAGGTGATAGCTGAGGATTGCAGCCACCAGCTGTGAGTGGCTAGTTATCAAGAATAGTTTTTTTTAATTATTTTACAGAGCAGGAGCCGGCTGATAAATACTCCCATCAGCCACTCCATATTTCACTGTTCTTAGTGGCAGCTGACGTCGGCTGATGGGAGCTGTAGTCCCATCAGCTGACACCAGTGACCAGAGGTAAACTTTATATCTCCGATCACAGTTGCGTGCTCACGCTGTCATTTGACAGTGTGGGAACCGCGGCTATCTGACCGGCGGTGATGATTTTACCGCTGACCAGAAGCGATGTTTGCCGCGTTGTCATGCACATGACAGCGTGGCAAATACTGGATGTTCGGGCCCTCAATTCAAACGAATAGGGTTCGGGTCCGGGTACTGTTCTGGTACCCGAACCTGAACTTCTTGTAACTGTTCGGCCAAACCCGCCGGACCGGAACATCCAGGTTATCTCTTATAAGGCACCTGAGCAGCTTCCCTCTGAGCAAGGTGATCCAAAGATAGTTTTCATTAGTATCACAAAAAAATTGTATTAAAAATCATATGTACTTTATCCTGC
The DNA here is from genome assembly GCA_009801035.1 of Oophaga pumilio. Lineage (NCBI taxonomy): Eukaryota > Metazoa > Chordata > Amphibia > Anura > Dendrobatidae > Oophaga > Oophaga pumilio. The sequence continues at coordinate 16,587 of VIAB01011194.1, forward strand.
TCGGTTATGCAAATGATCCAAATCCTATCTGGAGTCGCTGCTGTTCAGCCTCACAGGAAATGCCCTTCAGATATAGTGGGAAAACAATCACTGTTTAACTGATAGGTTTATTTCTGCAGCCAATCACAAGGAAACTTTCCAGACTGACAACATCCAATGAAAGCTGTTAAAATTAAAGCACCACTCCAACTTTTTTTTATTTCAGCGCTGGAGTGGTGTTACTAATGTAAGGCCCCTGCACTTAGTCTTATACTTATCAACTGTCGTCCTTCTGCTGTTATTGACACTGCTCCTATCGGTCTGCAGCAGTTTGTGACCTGCCAGATCGCTCCAGTATTCGCTGGAGTGAGTTGGAGGTCACTTTTCAATATAAGTCTATGAGAGCCTTGTTCTGGGTCTCATAGGCTTGCATTGAGAGCTTGTAACCGTTACCTCTGACTTCCGGTCAGTCAGAAGTGAGGGGCACAAAATGGAGCAGCAGGAATGGAACGACAACCAGGAACAGCTGAAGACAGCAGGTGGGGAGTATAATATTAGATGTAGGGATCTTATGTTAGTAGCACCATTCCAGCCCTGCAATAAAAAAATACTGGTCTGATGCTTTAAGATATGTGAAGCTAGAGGTGCTTCTGAAAGAAATGGAATACGACTTTAGGAAAGTGTTTCTGAGGAATACTTTGCCATCTATGCTTCATTTCCTCTAAACCTCTACTTTACAGTTGTCAATTTCCTACCATTATATATTGCTTTCCTAACAAGCTCTCACACATCTATTGGATGGTGAAGCGAGGGAGGCCCACAGGACTTTGCGGTAAGAGTTCAGAGTCTATCACATACACACAAAGAACAGGACAGTGGAGTGTTATGTTAGATATCTGAGAAGGACAGGAACAACAGCCGGGCAGCCAAACACCTGAGATGTTGGTAACTAATGGGTTGCAGATTCCTAAACTAACCACACAACTAGAGGTAGCCGTGGAGCGTTCCTACGTTGATCCTAGACGCCTCGTCACAGCCTGAGAGATAACTACACCTAAAGGCAGAAAGATGAAAGCTATCTGCCCCGGAGCAGATCCCCAAAGAAAATAGGAAGCCCCCAAACATGTAATGGCGGTTAGACAAGAAGAAAGCACGGACGCAGACAGAAAATAGAATGAGCAAACGCTGGGGCCACAAGTTGACTAAATAGGATAGGACAGGAGAGATTACTTTCTGCAACCCAGAAAACCCTACAAAAATCCAACAATTCTGATTACAAAAATACTGAGATCACACGATCTCGCCACCCACTAAATCAGATCTCAATGTGAACAAAACTAAGCCGCAGCTGCTGAAAAAGCAGGAAAAAGCAAATGAAAAATCAACAGTGCTTGTGAATGAGCAGAGGCTCCCTCTGGTGGTTACAGACAGTACTGAACCTTCCAGCGAGGAATGGCAATCTGGGATCACTGACTGGACTGATATAAGGGAGGTTCCCTCCCATGATGGTCGCCGGTGATCAATTGTTCTGGTCTCAATTGTGGTTCCTGGTTCATTTGGAAGTTTGCTGGTGTCTTGCCTGCGTCTGCTGCTTTCAGATAAGATATTTTCTGCTTTTCTTTTTGTGCTTGCAATTTGCATAGTTTTCTGCACATTTGTGGAGGACAGCCGGGTCCCCTTTAAGCTTTTGGAAATGATACACTAGAAACCTCTACAGAAATACTGAAGACAGAAGGAAGATAAATAAGGCAAGGCTATAGAAATTGTGAACTCCCTAACTCCTGATGATCTATTGGATTTAGCGGACTGGTACTATTTTTCGTTGTTTGCTGTAGTTAAGTGCTGATGAAAAAAACATTATTTAAAAAAAAGGTTGTTAAAAGTGGCTGTGTGGCCTGAATAAAAATGTTAACTATGGTATGGATGGGGTGAAAATAACAAAATCTGGCACACTTACCTGTCACTCCAGTGAGGCCTGCAATTGGCTGCAGTGTTCAGGTGACTGGAATGGTGCATTGGAGAAACTTTCAATGACGCACCAACGTAGATTTAAAATGTCTCGCTGTAACAGGAGTGGTGGAACCACTATGATGTGATTAGAGAAGAGCCTGGAGGGGCGTAACTAGGTGAGCACCTGACTTTTATGTAGTGCCCCTGATGGTGGAGTTAGGCTTGGCACAGGCCTTGCACAGGCACCTCCATGCAGGTGGAGGTGCATTAAATAAGTGTCCCCCAGCCATTGGCTGTGAACACTTTAGGATGGCACATGTGGCTCCTTTAAGGAGGGAGTGTGCGCGCCCTAAGCACAGTGCCCAAGGATCTGCGCGCTGTGTGGTGCGCACCCCAGGCAGCAGCCGAGGAAGGAGGAGCTGCGGGACGAGGGCCGCGGCGGTGAGTGAGTTGGCATCCCTGCAGTGGAGAGGGGCTACATGCAGGGATGCCAGCGCTACACTCGCTATATGGGAGTTAAATGTTTGGAGATGTGGATCTAGAACTGCTGTAGCGTTTCTGGATACTCCATCCATTGCAACTGCAGCTCTCATCTCCCAGCAATGTCAGTAAGTGTGGAAGAAGAACCGAGCTGACAGTTTGTGAGAGGTGAGCCACAAGATGTGCTTGTAACAACACACAGCTCTGCTCTACTCCCTTCCCCCTCTTGTAATCACAGTAGTTGCTGACAGATCAGTGAGGAAAGCAGAACTGTGTGCCCTTACATGTCTCACACAGAGAAAGCAGTGGAGCATGTTCTTTATTTCTCCTGTATGAAGCCTCTTGCTTATGAATGGTCAACGTCATGCAAAGGAAAAAGTAACGGCACTAGAGAAGAATCTATGCTAGTGCCACCTTGGTCTCAGTGGAAATTAGAACTTATTTTTTACAAGTTAATATCTCCGCTACGAAGATGAGAAATTAAAAAATAAAAAAGACGTTTTATTCGGGTATGCAGCCACTATTCCATGATGAAGCGACTTTAACATGCTCAAACTGGTGAAACTTCCACTTTAAACAGATCTCTAAAACCTGATTCTCATACACTTACTTAGAAAATCCATGTCAAAATAGTTGTAGAATTATTTCAACTCTGCCTACCTAGCCGGAAGGACAGCTCCTTAGTACTTCGGACTCATGAACTCTAATGCTAATCTTGATATCAGGATTATTCAAGCCATTCTAACGTAGATTTTTTATGTAAGTACACCAGTCTTATGAGGTCTGAGATCTATACAAAAAGTAACATTCTGTATTATAAAATATGGAAACAAAACTGCTTTAATTTTAAGAAAATGTAAATTGAATGCTATTATTTTATTTAGCTGCGTAACTTCTTACATTCTGTACTAGGAATGGTGACAAGTAATCACACATGCCATCAGAACTTCAAATTCTAGCTAAAAGAAGGACGGTGGATCAGGTATTACTAGTCAGAGGACTTCATGCTAGACATGTGATCTATTTCAGCCTATCTGCATAAAAAAAAACTTTGTTTAGCGCACAGAATATTTTCAATGACCTCATATGGGGCTAATTAGTGGGTGGCAGGTGCAGAAGCGCTCTCATGCAACATTTAGGTAGAAAATTTACATAAAAAGAAGGATTCCTATTTTTCTGATGTTGCCACTCATAACACTCACCTCCTACGCAGATCCTCTGCAACCACCGCACGACAGCTGAAGAGATAGGCTCGAAGTGACTTTAGCTGCTGCCTCAGACGTACAACTTGTGCCAACATATCCACATGCCGGTAGAGTAATGGGTTCTCCTGCTGCACGTCAATCAGGGGCTCTTCATACACGTACTCCAGAAACTCTTTTGCTTGCTTCGATACCTGAAAAAAGAGAGAGCACTTTGTCTGTGCGGCTTTTCTTGAAACCTGAAGTCTTTGTTTCTATTGTACGCGACATGATGATTATATGCCCCTCGTAATCTCACAGTTGGGAAGCATATATTGTTAGCGAGCACACCTGCCTCACAAGCACAACGCTTCATGAAAAGACGCAACCTTCCTTTAGTTTGTCAATAGCTTCTTAAATTATTTTTAACTGAAATACAATGTCAGACAGATTGTATGCATTTAACAACATCAGGGGAAAAAACATTTTCCATGTAGGAGGGATTTTTTTATTATGCAACCTTCTTAGGGTTCATTTACATAAGCAATCGTCTAAGCGATGAACGATGTGATCATTACTTCCGACTAGCAAATGATGTCAGATAAGTGTTAAGAACAAAATTGGGCCAGAAATGGTTGAATAGCAATGTGTTGTGAATAGCCTGGAAATGAGTTCTGAGCAGAAGCTCCCTCTGGTGGTTACAAACGGTACTGGACTGTCCAGTGAAGATTGTGAGGATTGGGAATCAGGTGTTACTGACTGGTCTTATATAAGGGAGTCGCCTTCCCATCAGGGTTGCCGGTGATCAATTGTTCTGGTCTCAATCCTTGATTCCTGTTTCCTTGGTAGCCTGCTGTGTCGTGTCTGAATCTCCTGCTAACAGATAAGACATTTTCTTCTTTTTTGTTTTTGTGCTTGATTTTTGCATTTTGTCCTGCACTTCTGTGGGGGCCTTCAGGGTCCCCTCTGGGGGCTTTTGCCCTCTCAGTTCAGTTCAGCCACTGATGTTTGTACATTTGCTTTTTCCAGTTTTTTCAGTGGCTGCTGTTTTGTTTTTGGTTACACCAGAGAACTAATTTAGGTGGTAGAGGTCGTGTGATCTCAGGTGTTTTTGAAATTAGTAGAGTTGGTGCTTTTCAGGGTTTTTTGGGATTGCAGTAAGTGCCCTTCCTATCCTTTTCTATTTTTAGTAAGTTTGGGCCCCAACGTTTGCTCATACTATTTTCTGTCTGTGTCAGTATTTCTTCTTGTCTAACCGCCATTACATGTTTGGGGGCTTTCTATGTTCTTTGGGGATCTGCTCCGGGGCAGATAGCTTTCCTCTTTCTATCTTTAGGTGTAGTTAGTTTCTCAGGCTGTGACGAGGCGTCTAGGACCAACGTAGGAACGCTCCACGGCTGCCTCTAGTTGTGGTGGTTAGTCAGGGTACTGCAATCTCATGGTTTCCAACTGCTCTGGTGTATTTCCTTTTTGCCTGCTCTCCTCAGCTACCAAATCATAACAGCGATGGTTACATTGTAACATTGTGTCCTGTGATCACTGACAGAAAATCTGATGTGATTTGTGTTCAACCTTCACAATTCATTAGTGACACTATTTATTTTGTATTATAAAGTATTGTACAAACATTAAGATACTGTGCAAAGAAAATGTTCTGGATTTGGCTCTAGAATGTTATCATCAGTTTCATGATGTTATATCAACAGTAGAGGCAGCACGGTGGCTCAGTGGACAGCACTGCAGCCTTGTAGCGCTGAGGTCTTGGGTTCAAATCCATTTCAGGGTTCCGGTCAGTAAAAATAGGGCACTCAAATAAAAAAAAAGTGGATTCGTCCATGAATTTTTCTGTAGCTTGAGAAGCTGGTTTTATTATGACTGTAATTATTATCTCATTATATCTCATTGCTTATGGTACATGCTTACAACATACAAACTACTTGCATATGTTTTACACCATGGACATCATCTGCAATGAGTTTGTATGTTCTCTCCGTGTTTGGGTGACACACTGATAGGGAATATTGATTATGAGCCCCAATGGTGACAGTCATGATAATGTATGTGGACCACTGTGGAATTAATGGCATTATATAAGTGAATAAAACATTTATACATTTTAGGAGGAATAACAGGGATGACACAACACAGAATCCTAAGAAAAGATGCTCCAGATCTGTTATCTCATGATGAATATGGATGTTTACCACAACACACAAATCAGGAATGCAAAATTAAGTTAATAAGTCAATGTTATAATACCTTGCACTGCTACAACTAAGCTGATGATGTGCAGGTAGAGATCACAATGTAAATACTAAAAACACTGCAACACAAAATTGGCTAGGTGTAAGGGTATGTTCCCACAGTCAGCAAACGCTGTGGGTGGGACTCTACGTACATCTGCAGCGTCAGATGTTACAACATAGTGGATGGGAATTCAAGACAAGAAATCCCACATGTCCACTATGCGTGCACCAGCGCCTGCAGCTTCCCTGCGGAGACGCACATGTAGCGCATCTTTTCAGACCGCAGCATGTTTATTTATCTTGTGGAGACGTGAGTCTCCGCAAGATAAATATCACAAGTGCAATGTCTAGGACGCGGTGATTCAGTACAAGTCATTGAACACATGTGGAATCACCTGTGTTCAACAGCCGGCAGTGCTTTGGATGCAGCGGACACGTGCTACGTTCAAAGCGCTGACGGTTACTGACCGTGGGAACATACCCTAAGTGTATGACCCTACGGATCTGATATTGATGGCTTATACTACAGATTAGCCATCACTAGTCTTATCCTGGAAAACTCCTTTATTAAGCATTGCACTTGAACTTTTGAAACTCATTTAACTACAGTTAGGTCAAGAACTATTTGAACAGTGACACAAGTTTTGGCATTTTAGCTGTTTTCGCCAGCATATTCAAGATACAGTTATTTAATCAATATGAGCTTAAAGTTAAGACTCTCAGCTTTAATTGTAGGGTAAGTGTTTGGAGTAAGGGTTTAGGAATGACAGCGCTTTAATATGTAGCTGCCTCTTTATAAATGGACCAAAGGTAATTGGACAAGTATCTTAAAAGCGCTTTAATGGGCTGCTTGGGCTATTCCCTCATTAAGACATAATCAATTAAGCAGGTAAAAGGTCTAGAGCTGATTCCAGGTGTGGCATTTGAATTTGGAAGCTGTTGCTGTGAACCCACAACATGTGGTCACAGGATCTCAAGTGAAACAGGCCATCATTAGGCTGAAAAATAAGAAGAAATCCATCAGAGAGTTGGCAGAAATGTTAGGAGTGTCCAAATCAACAGTTTAGTACATTTTCCAAAAAAAAAGTGCCCTGATGAGCTTGGGAGCTCAAAAAGGCCTCGATGTCCCCAGAAGACAACAGTGGTGGATAATCACAGAATCCTTTCCATAGTGATGAAAAATCCCTCCACAACATCCACCCAAGTGAAGAATACGCTCCAGGAACAAGGTGTTTCAGTATCAATGTCTACCATAAAGAGAAGACTTAATGAGAGCAAATAGAGGGTTGACCACATGGTGAATTAATCAGCCTTAAAAATAAAAAGTCCAGATTAGACTTATAGAAGCCAACCTAATTCTGGAAAAGCATTCCTTGGACAGATAAAACTAAGATCAACCTGAACCAGAATGATGGGAAGAAGAAAGTATGGAGAAGACTTGGAATGGCTCATGATCCAAAGCACACCACATCCGCTCTCTAAAACATGGTGGAGGCTGTGTGATGGCATGAGCATGCATGGCTTCTAATGGCACTGGGTCACTAGTGTTTATGATGATGAGACTGAAGACAGAAGCAGGCGGATGAATTCTGAAGTGTACATGGCTATATTTTCTGCTTAGATTCAACCAAATGCTGCAAGATTGATATTACAGTGCTTCACAGTACAGATGAACAGTACTGCAAACATACTGCTAAAGCAACCCAGGAGGTTTTAAGACAAAGAAGTGGAATTCTCTGCAATAGCTGAGTAAATCACCAGAACTCAACCCAACCCCATAGAGCAGACATTTCACATGTTTAAGACAAAACCGAAGGCAGAAAGACCCACAAACAAGAAAGCTGCAGTAAAGGCCTGGCATCACAATGGAAGAAACCCAGTGATTAGTAACGTCCATGGCTTCAAGACTTCAGGCCGTCATTGTCTGAAAAGGATTCTCTACAAAATAATAAAAATTATTATTTTATTTATGGTAAAGTTAGTTTGTCCAGTTACTTTTGAGCCCCTGAAATGAGGAGACTTTATAGAAAATCGGTTGCAATTCCTAAACATTTCACAGGATATTTTTTTCAAACCCTTAAATTAAACCTAAAAGTCTACAAGTCAACTGCATCTCAGTTGTATCATTTTAAATCCAAAATAGTGGCCTGCAGAACTGAAATCACGGAGATCGGTCACTCTCCAAATATTTCTGGACCTGACTGTATGTTATTACATTTATAACTGAAATCTGTGGTTGACGATAATGAACTCATGATGATTACAAACAAATAACCACGTTCCCACATCAAAAGAACCGAATTACAACTAAACAAACGCTGAATGGCAAATCTCAATGTAACAAGTATTATGGCAATCCATAGAAAAGCACACAAATTATCAAATAACTTCTTACTATTGCACCAACCTGCATTTA
>VIAB01011197.1:3259-18137 GCA_009801035.1 Oophaga pumilio
GACACTGGCGCGCTATGGGGGACAGGTGCCGGTGTCACCGCTGGTTCAAGACCCCAGCAACTGAGATATTTACCTGTCACCGGACTGCCCCACCGCTGCACTGCTCCCGCTTCCGGGTCCTCGGCAGTGAATGATCAGGCTGGGGGCGCGGCGCGCACTAACGACATCATCGCGCCCTCTGCCTGAACATTCAGAGTCGGACGAGGAGGTCGGAGCAGCGCGCAGTGGTGGAATGGGACAGGTGAATATCGCTATACTCACCCCTCCACCGGCGCGTCTCTCTCTGCAGCGTCTCCACTTCTCCCGGCGGTCTGCGCAGCTCTTCCTTCCTACAGCGGTCACACCGCTCATTAAAGTCATGAATATTTGCATATTCATGACTTTAATGAGCGGTGCCATGTGACCGCTGCAGGAAGGAGACGGTGATCGTGGAAGCAGGGGGGCTGCAGAAACCGCGCCGGCGGAGGGGTGAGTATGATCCGACACCTCCGCTCCCTCTCCCCCGCCGACCCCAGTATATGACCCACGTATGAGCCGAGAGGGGGACTTTCAGCCCTAAATAATGGGCTGAAAATCTCGGCTTATACACGAGTATATACGGTACTTGCTTACTGAGAAGAATCTCATTCTCAAAACAGTTTTATCCTGATATACGAAAACACAACAGGACTGACAAACTCAACAAGTGTTCGGAGTGGTAACAATATATGTCTACATAACAAGTGGAAATTTCCGGCTGGCGCTGCTGATAAATAAAATATTATGTTATATATTTGTTCACATAACAAATACACAAAGCTATGCTTCATCTTTTATTCAGGAGGCTTAGAGGCGACCTGGCTCCAGCTCTCAGTTCCTGTTGCTTTCCAAATCTGTCCCTAGACCGTAGGGCTTACATGACAGATTAGTTACTAATGTTACCTGTGGCGCACATTACTGTTCATAGAAAATATGTTTATTTTCCATTCATATCGTTAGATAGAAACTGCCTTAAATTTTTTGTTTATGCTTCAATAAAGTACATTACCTCGAAGTGTATTATTGTATAACCTTGATGTATACGTGTCTTCCACTGTAATGTTCTATATCTACAAACCCTGATTCATGTTTTACACACCAGGCTTGATTAAGACTGCACTAGTGTAAGAGGCATCTGTCGCATCGAAACCAAGACCTTCACCTGCAATGCCTCCTATTGTTGCCGAAACCACCATATCCATTCTGTGGGAGGCGTTGGTGATAGAAAAGACGTTGGAACTAAAAGGCTCTGTCCAGCCACTTAGATTTGGGTGGCTGGGACCTGCAGTGCCATCCAGTCTGGTAGTATGTTTGTACTGTTCAGCTGGATCAATATAGGGTGTATCCCATGCACCACTCTGCGTCCTGTGCAGACTTGGTACAACCTCTCCACTAGGTTGTAAAAATTGCATGTACTCCAAGAATCCAAGGCACCTGGTATCTTCCTTCCACAAAAATTATTTCTATGGACACCAGTGTACACACAGAAAAGTTAGCAATGCTTCAGCCACAAAGGGCCTTTGTCAAGCCAAGAGACAAAAAGTGCATTGTCAAGTTGACAAAGGCCCTGCATGGCCAAAACATTGCTAATTTTCCTGTGTGTACACTGGTGCCAATAAAAAAAATTTTTGTGGAAGATACCTGTTGCCTTGGATTCTTGGAGTATGTACTGTTCAGCTCAAATAATCAGCTCCATGCTCCAGCCAATTAGAAAGTACCACACCCTACTTAAGCTTCCAGCTTATGGCTGGAAGTTGCCAGAAATAGCTTTGTGCTTCCCTACTTTAGGTCTGTGGTTTTTGATCATGTTATATTTGTGCTTTCCTGTTTTGACCTCTGCTTGTTTATTGATGCTTCTCCTGACGATTTTGTACCTTTGCTGCCCTTTTGGTTTTAACCTGGTTACCTGATGAAGCTTCATGCCAGCTTGCTCCACCCCACAGCAGCTGACTCTGTGACCCTCGTGTAAGTCCAAATCCCTGCACAGGGTTAAAGGGTGTAGGCCAGGGCACCGGGAAACGCAGTAGCTTGAGCCAAGATTGGTCGTGGTAGCCATTTTAGAGCTGCCAGGTGACCACTGACCAACTCACCTTACAGCTTCTTAATGAATTTGATGCATTTTTTATGCACATTTCTGTCATAACTTTTTTGATATCACTTGTGATGAATTTGCTATCCTACATGAGAACTACAAGTTGCACAAAACTTTTGTAACATTTCAAACAGTTATTTACCTGCCGACAATGGTTTGATGAATTGTCCCATAATTTTATGCTCGTGCTGTTATAATTGATACATCCGTTTTAAAACTCCACTTTTCTCACAGGCACTTATATTATTCTCTCCAGCACACTATTTTAAAAAAAAAATAGCCACAAAAATTCAGTTGGTAGTAGCAGAATCTTAAAGGGAATCTCTCACCCCATTTTTCGTATATCAGCTGCAGCCACCGCCATCAGGGGCTTATTTACAGCATTCTGTAATGCTATAGATAAGCCCCCCTGATGTAACCTGAAAGATAAGAAAAACGAGTTATATTATACTCACCCAGGGGGCGGTCCGATGCGGTCAGGTCCGATGGGGTCCGGTCCGATGGGCGTTGCAGGTCCATGGCCGGTGCCTCCCATCTTCTAACAATGGTGTCCTCCTTGCTCCTGGCGCGGTCCTGCGCAGGTGTACTTTAACTGCCCTGTTGAGGGCAGAGCAAAGTACTGCAGTGCACAGGCGCTGGACCTATCTGACCTTTCCCGGCGCCTGCGCACTGCAGTACTCTGCTCTGCCCTCAACAGGGCAGATAAAGTACGCCTGCACAAAAGCGCGACAGAAGCGAGGAGAATGTCATCGCTAGAAGATGGGAGGCGCCGGATCCAGAGCGCGACACCCATCGGACCGGACCGCATCGGACCACCCCCGGGTAAGTATAATATAACTTGTTTTTCTTCTTTCAGGTTACATCGGGGGCTTATCTACAGCATTTCAGAATGCTGTAGATAAGCCACTGATGGTGGTGGCTGCAGCTGATATACGAAAAATGGGGTGACAGAGTCCCTTTACTATATCCAGTGTCCTTGCAGGGTTATTACGCCCAGTCTACTGTCCTAGAAAAGGCATAAGGGTCAAATGCACACGGGCTCTTCCTAGACACTCTAGGCAGTAAAACAGCCTTCATTTTTTTTGCCAATGGGAGATGGAGATAAACAACAGAAAAGCTTAAACTTATCTCCTGGTTGAACAAGAACTTGCATCCAACATGGCAAACAAGCTGTAAAGGCAGGTTTACACTCCACGACATGCGACCAAACATTACAGTTGATCGGCTAAATGTTTGTTGATTGGTGGTTGTTTAGCAGCCTGTTTAGACAGGCAGAATATGCGTCCCATGCACACAGAATGATAGGCAATAGATTAGGATGGTGTGCTGCTGAGAACAATGTCATTCCATTCTCCAATGAGCATTTTAATCATTAATAAATGATTTGGCTGAGGTGCCTACATCAATGGTGATCCGTCCCAGATAGCTCCAAGTCAAGCTATCAGTGGCACATGACATTGACAATTAGAAGGGAGTAGTTATAGATATATTCTAAATAAGTGCCCTTGATTACATCTCTGTATGTCCTTGCAGAACATAAATGCCTTTCTAATAATTTATTACAATTTGGAATGAGCAGTAGTATGGTAATCATTTTGCTTGTTCCACCACTTTTATTTTGAGGACTTGTCTAGCTGAGAGTTGGGCTGTTCAGCTCTACAACTACTTACGTCTGGCAGCTCATCATCAGGGTACCCCCAGTTGTTGGACCCCACTTATCTGATATTGATGATTGTGACACCGAATCATTGAGTCAGGATATTCAAAGAGTTCAAGGTCAAAGGCCACGAAAGTATGTCATATACAGAGGGAAGAGACAGAGGTGTAGTCAGGTAACGGTCTGGGTTTAAAATAGCAGGAGGATAGCGGATCAGAACAAAGGGGATAAACAGACAGAGCCAGAATGGTGTCTAAGGTCAGGCAATAAAAGATCCTCAAGCAGAATACAAGGCACAAAGTAAACTAACCACACTTAGCTGAAGCTATGTCTGCCAGAGGTCTGGTACTAACAGCCAAGCTAAGAAGCCAGGCAATCAACTGGGACAATGAAAACCTGAAGACAGCCAGCACCTCCCAGTCTAAGATTGGACGGCTGAGCGGTCAAATCAAAACACACAGTTCAGCATGCCCCTGTACCAGACTTGACACTGAGCTGTCAATCAAAATACTGACAGCTTCACCGTGCCCCTGTGCCAGACAGGACGACTGAGCTGTCAGTAAAGGCATCCCAGACACACTAAGGGTTGGAATTTTGATAATCTATTATATATACAGTACAGACCAAAAGTTTGGACACACCTTCTCATTTAAAGATTTTTCTGTATTTTCATCACTATGAAAATTGTAAATTCACACTGAAGGCATCAAAACTATGAATTAACACATGGGGAATTATATACTTAACAAAAAAGCATGTAACAACTGAATTGTCTTATATTCTAGGTTCTTCAAAGTAGCCACCTTTTGCTATGATGAGTTCTTTGCACACCCTTGGCATTCTCTTGATGAGCTTCAAGAGGTTGTCACCGGAAATGGTCTTCCAACAATCTTGAAGGAGTTCTCAGAGATGCTGAGCACTTGTTGGCCCTTTTGCCTTCACTCTGCGGTCCAGCTCACCCCAAACCATCTCGATTAGGGTGAGCTAGACCTGTAGTCTGGTGACTGTGGAGGCCAGGTCATCTGGTGTAGCACCCCATCACTCTCCTTCTTGGTCAAATAGCCCTTACACAGCCTGGACGTGTGTTTGGGGTCATTGTCCTGTTGAAAAATAAATGATGGTCCAACGAAACGCAAACCGGATGGAATAGCATGCCGCTGCAAGATGCTGTGGTAGCCATGTTGTTTCAGTATGCCTTCAATTTTGAATAAATCCCCAACAGTGTCACCAGCAAAGCACCCCCACACCATCACACCACCTCCTCCATGCTTCACGGTGGGAACCAGGCATGTAGAGTCCATCTGTTCACCTTTTCTGCTTCGCACAAAGACACGGTGGTTGGAACCAAAGATCTCAAATTTGGACTCATCAGACCAAGCACAGATTTTCACTGGTCTAATGTCCATTCCTTGTGTTCTTTAGCCAAAACAAGTCTCTTCTGCTTGTTGCCTGTCCTTAGCAGTGGTTTCCTAGCAGCTATTTTACCATGAAGGCCTGCTGCACAAAGTCTCCTCTTAACAGTTGTTGTAGAGATGTGTCTGCTGCTAGAACTCTATGTGGCATTGACCTGGTCTCTAATCTGAGCTGCTGTAAACCAGCGATTTCTGAGGCTGGTGACTCGGATAAACTTATCCTCAGAAGCAGAGGTGACTCTTGGTCTTCCTATCCTGGGGCGGTCTTCATGTGAGCAAGTTTCTTTGTAGCACTTGATGGTTTTTGCAACTGCACTTGGGGACACTTTCAAAGTTTTCCCAATTTTTCGGACTGACTGACCTTCATTTCTTAAAGTAATGATGGCCACTCGTTTTTCTTTACTTAGCTTTTTTCTTGCCATAATACAAATTCTAACAGTCTATTCAGTAGGACTATCAGCTGTCTATCCACCAGACTTCTGCACAACACAACTGATGGTCCCAACCCCATTTATAAGACAAGAAATCCCACTTATTAAACCTGACAGGGCACACCAGTGAAGTGAAAACCATTTCCGGTGACTACCTCTTGAAGCTCATCAAGAGAATGCCAAGAGTGTGCAAAGCAGTAATCAAGGCAAAAGGTGGCTACTTTGAAGAACCTAGAATATAAGACATAAATTCAGTTGTTGCACTTTTTTGTTAAGTATATAATTCCCCATGTGTTAATTCATAGTTTTGATGCCTTCAGTGTGAATTTACAATTTTCATAGTCATGAAAATACAGAAAAATCTTTAAATGAGAAGGTGTGTCCAAACTTTTGGTCTGTACTGTACAAAAGTAGAGGAGCAACCCTTTTAACGTGAATTTGGTTTGCTTTATGCTGTTTTTGGTGGTAAGGTAGCTCAACTCTGAATATAGCTATGGGATTTTAAAAATGTATGAGTAATCTTGCCAATATTAAAGTACAATAAAAGCCTGAGCGGACTTGTTATATCAAACTGATAAAAAGTTTCATTTTTGCACAATGGGGAGAAACTTCTAACCGAAAGATTGCAAACTAAAATTCACAATTCTAAACCCAAGAAGCCACAATTCGATAACTGTATCTATATAGCGAAATAATAACATTCTCCACACTTAGTACTAATAAACCTCAATGAGTTCCTTGTGCCACACGGAACTAATAGACATCGCAGTGGGTGCTGTGAGACTATTTTTCATAACCAAAAGATGCAAATTACCGCACAAATTCTAATTACACAAACAAATTCTTGGTTGAGGAAGTGTTTTCTTAAAGTGTGCTTTTCTTACAAATTACATAATTATTCTGTGACATGAGACATTTAGAAAGACACATAAGACTAAACTGGAGGAGCGGCGCTGGGCTATTCAGACCACAAGCTGGGCATGGTGAGACTTTATAAATGCAAACTATTATTCTCACTAAATGTATATGGAAAATAAACACAACTTTGAGTATAAATTACGGAGCAATTAGGTTCCCGCAAAACACGTGCAGACAATAGCAGCCAGTCATTTTCTCTAATTGGTTGCAGTGCATTCGAGGGCCGGCTGACATTTCTCAAGAAGTTGTGGGTTATGCTAAGGTGTTTATCCAGTTTAGTGTCTACTGGTTGTGATTATTCTGTGTTGAATATGTATTTCGCCTACAGGGCTTCTGAACCTACATTATACTTTCCTTATAATGTAGTATGACTAGAACTATTCACAAACGCCTTTGAGACATTTACCGGAGTTGAAGATAAGAAAAACAATATAGCATTTAGGTTATGTGCACATAGGGAGTATTTGCAGAATTACTGCTGCACATTGTGGTAGTAATGTCATTCTAAGAAATTCCATGTACACATTGCTAAGAAAATCCATAACATCAATCAACCAGTGCTAAAAATTACATTTAAATTATCTCTACAGATGTCACAGTAGATTTTAGCCTTTGCAATGGGTGGATTTCAACATCTCCGTAAAACCAATTTAGGCAATTTTTGCTGCCGATTTTCCTATGAAAGAGAAGCTCCTACTATGGCGGACCTGGCTTGTTCATGCATTACAAAATTGTCTACATTTGAATGGTGGCATTTAAATGTCAATTACACAAACCTTATCCTGGCAATAAGGACTACCACGTTCCCCGTGTGTTCTGTCCATGTTATTCATGGGTAGAACACGTACCTATTATAATTATGGGACTCTTCGCGTGTCCATGTTTCATACAGGTTGTGTTTCCACAGAAAAAAAAAATCAGAGACATGGCCATTTTTGATCATCGCCCATAATATTCTAAGGGTCTGTGAACAATCACAGAAAGCACATGGAAGGAATCGGTATCCTGTCCATTTTTTATTGCAATGGGTATGAGGTTTTTTTCTTTCACCATGCAAGAAAAATACTGGTGGTAAAAACAGACATTATGCCCTGATGAAAAACTCATCCAGCACATGTTAAAAATCAGTCGATTTTTTTTTCATGTAAGAGAAAAAAAAGAACATCTCTATAAGGCATCAGTTCAAGTTATAACAGCCAGATTTGATACAATCAGAAGATTGCTAGATATGCATCATAGAGTTGTATTTGCCAGAAATCTGTTATAAAACACCTTGAAATGTTGAAAAAAAATTTGCATCTTCTGGTGTTTTTACGATAATCTCTGCCAGCGTGCCAAAGTTGGTGGAACTATTCTAGTCAGAGCATGGCAAAGCCTGTGCAGCAAATTCATCAAAATTGACACCATATTAGTGGTGTAAATTATGCCAGAAATATATTTTTTGTGGAAGCACATGGCAGTTGTAAGATGAGCCTAAATCATCAAAAGGTGTGCACACGTCTTTTTCAGGCGACTTCTGCTTGGAACCTGGGTAAAAACAGCTACAAAAAATGAACATAATGCACAGCAATGTAAAAAACGATATTGCTGTGCTCTTGTTCTGTTTTTTTTCACTTCTTTTAACTGCTTTGAGGTTCAATAGTCAGGAAGTGGTTAAAAATAGCATGATCATTGTTTGGGTGGCTTCCAAGCCTGATATTTAAAGTTTACATTGAAAATAAAAGGCACTATAAAAATGTTGAAAAAAAAGCCAACAAAGATGTCTTAGGAAAAACACTGCTTTCATTTTCCAAAAGCGTCTTGGTCTTGGAAAACTCGTTGGGTGCACTGTTGTCTAAAAGACATCATGTGCTTCTTAATAAAATAGGCACATCTTACTCCAGCGATCCCTTCATTAAGGGGGTTGTCTGGGACCTTAAAGTTGATAAACTATCCCTTGGATAGGTCATTGTCTGATTGGTGGGGGTGCGACACCTAGCACCTGTGTTGATCCAGGTGCCCAGAAAAGCTCCGTCAATGGAATAGTGGTCACGGCCGGGTACTGCACATCTAACGCCAATTTATAGGGCGGATGTGCAGTACCAGGTTGCGGCCACTATACAGTCGATGGAGTTGGAATTGATCAGTTATGGATGCCGCCGACACCAACTGATTGACGGAGGCGGTGGCTGTTGCATCTCCATTGATCAGACAATGATTTATCCTAAGGATAGGCCATCAATGTTAAAGTCCTGAACAATCCTTTTAAGACTGGAGTTCAAAACACCAATCTTAATGAATCGAGCCCTAAGTTTTGAGAAACATTAGATCTATATAGGTTTTCAGGCATTAAGTGACCAAGAATGATCTGATTCACTGACAGCAAATAGAAATCTTTAAATCTTGAGAAACTGAAACAAGGTAAATTGGAAAGTTTAAGAGCGACCTGTTTAACAATAATATCAACTACATCAAACTTACACATATATCTTTTTGAGGAAAGACAAATAATATTTGAAAAAAAATTATATAAAAAATTATCATGAAAGAGCAATAAACCCAAGCATACTATGTAAGTTTGACTGATTCTCCCCCTCACTGTGAAAGTGACACATGGTGCAATTTACGCTTCACTTTCTAATATTTGTTTTACAGATTGCTACTAAACTTCCTAGACTTCTTGCATTCTTGTCACTCAATTCAGCATCTGATTAACACTCCAATGACCTGTGGATAAAGCATCTGATGGGGGATGGGAAGTGACAGGGAAAGTATAACCACCAGTAAACAAAACATTAAACAAGTAGAAGACCCTATACAAAGTTTTTCCACATGTAAGGCTATGTTCACACGTGTTATGGTTGCGATTTTTTCTGCAGGCAAAACTTGCTCTCTAAGCAGTAAAGAAGATACCGTATATACTGGAGTATAAACCGACCCGCCTAATTTTGCCACAAAAAAACTGGGAAAACTTATCGACTCGAGTATAAGCCTAGGGTGGAAAATAAGGCAGCTACTGGTAAATTTCAAAAATTAAAAATAGATACCAATAAAAGTAAAATTAAAGTAGGTTAAATGTTTTTGAATAGCCATATTGAATCAGGAGCCCCATATATTATGCCCCATATGCTACCCCACATATTATGCCCCATGTATTATGCCCTATATGCTGCCCCATATTCTGCCCCATGTATTATGCCCCATATGCTGCCCCAAGTATTATGCCCCAGAAGGTCCCTTATGCTGCCGCTGCAAATGAAAAAAAAAAATGACACTCACCTCTTGTCGCTGGGGGACAGGTGCCGGTGTCCAGAGCCGGCGGGGACACCGTTGCGCTATGGGGGACAGGTGCCGGTGTCACCGCTGGCTCAGGGCCCCGGCACCTGCAATATTCACCTGTCCCGTTCCAAAGCTGAGCGCCGCTGTCTTCCGGGTCCTCCAGAAGTGAATGCTCAGGCAGAGGGCGCGGCGCGCACTAACCACGTCATCGCGCCCTCTGACCTGAACATTCACAGCTAGAGGACGCGAGGACACAGCGGCGTGCAGCGGTGGAACGGGGACAGGTGAATATGGAATATACTCACCCTCTCCTGGAGTGGTCTCTGCAGCCCCTCTTCTCCCACAGTCTCCGGCGCTATGCCTAACTACAGTGGTCACGTGGCACCGCTCATTAAAGTCATGAATATGTGCATATTCATGACTTTAATGAGCGGTACCACTGATGGCTGAACACAGGCGCCGGAGACCAAGGTGGAAGAGCAGGGGCTGCAGAGACCATGCCAGGAGGAGGTGAGTGTATAGGACATCCAGCTCCCCCTCCGACCCCCCGGTATATGACTCGAGTATAAGCCAAGAGGGGGACTTTCAGCCCTAAAAAATAGGCTGAAAATCTCGGCTTATACTCAAGTATATACGATACTTACAAAAATCAGGTTTTGCTGCGTTTTTGTTGTCTCTTGTACATGCTGATAAAGTTTAGTGCCCCCCCAAAAATCATGATGTAACTTCCTTAATGTTTTTGCACCAAAAATACGGCAAAACCTCACACCTGCATTTTTTGCACTTACCCATTGCTTTCTATGAGTGAAAAAAACGATACAAAACGCTGAAAGAATTGACATGCTGCAGTTTGTCAAAACGCAGTTTTCCAAATCAGTCAGGAAAAAAACCCAGTGTGTGTGTGTGTATGAGATTTCTTAAATCTCATAGCTATTGCTGGTACTTTAAAATGCAGCTTAAAATTTGCATAAAAGAAAGCAGCAATAAAACGCAATGTGTGAACATAGCCTAATTGTGAATCCTTATAAAACCCAAATTCCTTTAGGCACAGACATAATTGGTGCTGAGGCGTAAAGACAAGCCAAAATAGAATTAATAAGTTAACTATTGATAGCAATATCACTTCTGAAAAATTCTAGACGTTCTAGCTGTGAAATTGTGGTTTAATACAGATAGTCAATCATTAAATATGCATTTGGAATAAATGCTGCCAGTTAGTATAGAATCTGACAAGACATGCAAGTATTTAGTCATCTTGATGGAGAACAGAAGCACAAACCTGCATGTCAACTGAGCGCGGGATGGGAAACACATGTCCCCATGTCCCAATCTGGAAAACAAGACTGAAAGTGATGTACTGTAGGTCTGGCAAACATCATGAGAAAGTGGATTCCTTTACCAAGTTTGACTTAGATGGAGCCAACAGAGGGTAACATGGAGGTGGCAATAGGATTTCAAGAGAAGCACTATACTAGCAGTGTGCTAACAATTCACATGTGCAGTGAACTTTTCTCACTCTCGCTATGATGGGGCAGAAACCTAGCTACAGAACCTGAAATCTTATGTTCCCCAAGTATCCTACACAGTGCTGAACTGTCTAAAAGAAAAAAATTAATTTACAATGTAAAATAGTACAATAGCAATAAACCCGAGTCTTCCATAGACTTCAGCTGCTCAACGACAAAAGGTATGCTTCCTTTGGTTCTGATTCTAACTTTAGTTTCTCTGGTGCTTGATAGCTGCCCATTTATTTCCATCTGCTACAGGAATGAAGGCCACTTTCTCTTCTTTTGTTGCGCAGCTTTAAGAAAGAGCAAACCTTGCATAAATTCACATTAGATATGTGGAAGGGGGAAGGGGCAAATACTTTACTCAAGTCAACCCATATAGGAGACAGTGACTCCATCTGTGCTTGCTATACAGCAGGGTTTCTCAAACTTGTTCTGCTTGGACCTCACAAGACAGACCATGATGAACTATCATCATCCGTATTGCTGCAGCCATAGAAAGAACTGTAAAGAAAGTAATCAATTTTATGAAAACTCGCTGGTGAGACAAGCTTCAATATTGGTGTTTAAGGAGGTACTGAATGACCGAGAATTAGAGCTTTAGTCTTTACATCTAGGGAAAAATCCATCAAATATGAGACTTAATCCCGATGGCACCATTTTAATAAATATGGTCTTTTTGCTGGTGTCTAGAAATGGGTGAGCGTGCTTGGCACTGCTCAATCAAGTATCGAGCAGTAGAGAGAGACACACACATAGAGAGACTCTCTGGCCTCACCAATCCGTGAGTCAGGAGCCTCCGGAAAAATTGCTCAAGTTCCCCATTCATTTCAATTCTGCTCGCTACTCAAGTTGAGCACATTTGAGTGTCCAACGTGCTCAATTCAAGTAACGAGCACTAGAGTTTTTCACTGCTTGATCATCACTGGTAGTGTTCCATTTGCGATGCTTATAAAAAAAATTAAGTGAACAAGTCCAATTATTTTACATCATAGTCTGTCCATCTCCTAAACCCGCAACCATTGGAAATATTTTTCAGGCTGCCGCACATGATCTTCATTATTGCTCAAGCTTCCCATACTTTTTAGATGGCTGTTGGCCAGCAGCTATCTTGCCCGACTCCTCCATATATAGGAGCAAACACTCGTCTGTGCTCTCCTGTGTTCTCTGATAATCCACTGTCAGGCTCCTGTGGCGGCAACGAGGACAAAATGATCCACAGTCTAAAATCAGACAAGTCGGATCTTTGATGTTGGGGAAGACTTGATGACCTCCATATGTATTAGTCTGTTGGCCCGATCTGTCCATAGCAGTGGGTTCACGTGACATTAATTTTTTTGGGGCCTTTACTCTCATTGAACATATTAATTTTTTGCTAGGTTTTAATCACTAGCAGAATGTTTTTTCTTAAAACCTCGGGTCACCTCTGGTGTAACCCTGGTGACCTTTTCTTACATTCCACCTGTCCTTCCCCCATCCAAACACACTGATCCAGTGTTTGCATTTGAGTAGTAACTTGATCAAAGTGAAAGATGACACACTCACACACACATGATAAAGATCTGAAAGGTTAGTGTAACAAACCTGCACATGGCACTCTCCCAGAGGATGTTATCAATTACATCTGTTTACCACTCACAGGCCGATAACTAGCTTTATGACTGCCCAGGAAAATGTGTCATTCTTCCATAACAGCTGTAATGTTACTGTGTGCGCACTTGTATGTCATATATACAGTATATATATATATCTCAGTGCTTGCATTTAGTTTAAATTATGTCTGAATTTAGCTGCCTATAGACTTAAAATACCTGATGACTCTCCAGGAACAGGAAATGCTCAGTTCTCAGACAAAAGCTAAGCCATTACTACCCAAACTGTATCCTTCATTATCCAATATTCAGAAAGACCTTTTTCTCCAGTTGTGGGGGTGACAATTTTTCAACAAACCAATCACAATGTTAAAAAAATAGTATCACTAGATGATCCCTATCCCATTGTATGAAAAATATCATTGGTAATTTAATCAACTTGTCTTTTTTTATTTTACTCACTTATATAGAGCCATTATTTTCACAGCGTTTTACAGACATCATCACTGTCCCCTTTGGGGCTCATAAACTACATTCCCTATCATTATGTCTATAGAGTGTGGGAGGAAACCAAAGACTACAGCTGAAACCCACGTAAAGATTTGGAGGACATACAACCTCCTTGCAGATGTTGTCCTTGGTGGGATTTGAACCCAGGACTCCAGCGCTGCAAAGCAACAGTCCTAACCACTGGGCCACCGTGCTGATTATTATTCTATCCAGACTCTCCTTTGATGGATGATGTTGGGGAAAAGAAAGATCCAGTCTGTTAAATTTCAATGTCCAAATGTTTTACTTGACACGGAGATAAATCACTTCCAGAAGACTCTGGTAGCAGTTCTCTCAGACAACACAGGAACGCTTAGGCAAACTGAGTGTTCCTGTGTCTGGAGGAGTCTAGAGAGACAGCTGTGTGGCTCGCATAAGTGCTTCCTAAAACTATGTTCACACTCATACAGTTCTTTCCACCAAGTACTATGTTTTTTTTTATGGAGACAATGTCTGGCAGTATACGATTTTTTTCATAAATGCACAAAAACAACACCTAATTCCTGCACATGTCTGAAAAAGATGACTACTGCCAGGATAAAGGTCAGACTGGGTCACTGTATAAGAGTGAAACTAGCCTAACATTGAAAGCTTGGACTAGGTTCAAAAACCTTTAGCCAAACAGGTGCCAAGGTGTGCCCACCATGCAGCCGACAATGCCAACATGCAGGTTTGTGCGGTTTCTAATTGCAGTTAAATGTAGTTTTACTCTTAGGCCGGCGTCACACTAAGGAGGAATACGGAGGAGTGAGAGGCGTGAAAACCACGAATTACACACGGACCAATACTTCTCTATGGGGCAGCTCTGATCATGCGTATTTTTCTCGGCTGTATCTTACGGTGCGAGACACCCGCAGCATGCTGCGATTGTATGCGTATTACGCCCGTTGTACGCCAATGAGTTTATGGGTGCGAGAAAACAACGGATTACACACAGACCAGGCATGTGACTTGCGAGAAATACGGAACACTTCTGCAGCTCACAGGAAATGGTGCAACACATGGAGGAGGAAGCTGACACATGCAAATTAGCTCAAAAAGAGCGCCAGACATCCCGGAAGAACGCCTCCATGGAGTCGGCCATGATGCCTACGCTCATCAATCTGGACATGTTGAGAGACTTGCTGCAGGAGAGGACCGAAAAAAAAAGAGATGCACATTACGCAGAACGTGCAAAGAGGCGGCATGGAGGCGCATCTGTGGGCAGATGTTTCCCCACTTTGGTGACAGCCCATGCAAGAAGCATCAGCGAATCAGTAAGTTACTTGCTTTTTTGACTATTTTCTTAACGGTCACAGCGTAGTTCTAGCGCTGAATTAGCCCCCATTTTATTTGTTTATTTTATCCGCCAAATTTGTAGTATAGTCACATCCTACTAGACCACCATGACTATATAACTTGTCTGTAGAATAATTAGGCTTTGTCCAGCTAGCTAAATGATTA
>VIAB01011197.1:27201-66305 GCA_009801035.1 Oophaga pumilio
GCTGAAAATCTCGGCTTATACATGGGTATATACGGTAAACATTTCTTTTTATAAAACGTTTTGACTTTTTTCATAAGTTGTTTGTACTCAACCACCAACATATGTGTTATGACCATTAAAACCAGACAGAGACTATGAGAATATGGGAAGTTGCATTGGTCCTCAAATCCCCTGTAAATCCTCTTTCACTCTTCCATCTTTGGCTCAGCCATCAGCAGTTGATGAAGTGTGTAACACAGTTGTGAGCATGTATCACGAACAATGGCAGAGATGTTGGACGTCCCAATCCAAAAATGCAGATGGAGTGCGGAATAGGATATGCCAGTAGTTAAGAACCTACAAGTAACCCAATGTACAGAGAACAATGAATGCACATGCACAAAGGTTTAACAAACACACAATACATAACCCCTACATGACTGAATGTCAAAACAATCATAAGTTAAATGTAGGCCAAGTACCATTTTCCTCTGTCAATATTCACATCATTGTTCAGGTATTTCAAGGTGATATATGGCCTAGATTATGAGGATATTTCTGCAACTGCCATAAGGGTAAATGGAAACTGGTGGTAAAACACATCATCAATAGACAGTATGTAGGTAAGAAATCCAGATGGTTGCGTAAGGAGAAGTCGCTCCTGTGCAGAGATAGCTTTCGGAATCCTGCTAGGTGATCCCTGGCCGCACAATCTCCCTCAAAACTTCAAATCTGGGAATGGTCATCAGACAAAACTGGTCAAAATAATATAGAAGAGTCTGCAGGCAAGCATACAGCCAGTAACAATGGGCTTTATTGAGTCGTTGCCTCAAATGCGGAAAAGCCCACATTCGCCTCCTCCTTCGCGGATCAGCGATCACTGGGTAAGGCTGGCCAAAGCGGCAGCACAAAACACAGTTGGACAACACTCGATCAGTTTGGGAGAACTGAAGAGTGTCAGACATGTTGGCAAACAAGCAGCAGCCCTCCAACACAAGCAGACCTCAAAAATGGCAAGATTGGGGGTTGCAACCGGATGCAGAGGCAATAAATAGCCTTGCTGATGATGATTTGAATGAGTTTCAGGCCTAAAAACCGTTAAATGTCCATTTTGCAAGGCGGCGACAAAAATACGCTATACGGATGCCATATGGATTGCATACGGATGCTTACATGCGCAAAATACGCAGCCGCACCCTGAAAATGAATGAAATACGGATTGTTGTGCCTGCAACATTTTGGCGTAATACGGCCGTACAATACGGTCCATATTTTTGTACGGTGTGTCCCCGGCGTTAATAGCAAAAGCCTGATGAAAGATTCCCTATAATTTGAGAGCAGAATATTGTACGGGTCAGAGATCCTGATTCCAGAGATGTGCCACTTACTGGGCTCTTTGCTGTACTTTTTATAAAATCATTGTCTAATCAGGGGGAGTAAACCTGCTGCCATGTAGTTCTCCATAGTCTTGAGCTCTGTGTAACCCAGCTCTCACCAGTGACAGCTTTCTGCCTATGCACAGTGTACACAGCTGTCAATCATTGGTGTGGGCGAGGTTATACAGAGCTCAACATTCAGAGATCTTCAGCAGAGAAAAGTGATTTTATCAAAACTACAGAGACAGCACAGTAAGTGATACATTGCAAGAATCAGGATCTCTGCTATATCACGGAGCTCTCAGATGGAGCTGAAAAAATCTAGTGAAATATTACATCTATGGCGATGCTCACACATTGCATTTTTGCTATGTGTTTTTTTCTGCAGGCAAAACCTGCTCTCTTCATAATAAAGAAGCGGCTTACAAAAAGCAGGTTTTGCTGTGTTTTTGCTGTTTTCCTATTTGCGGCTTTTTTTGCTGATGTTTTTAGTGCCCTCCCAAAAAAACATGATGCAACTTCCTTAGGTTTTTGCACCAAAAAAAACCTGATACCTACATTTTTTTGCTGCGTTGTTGGCCTTATTCATTGCTTTGTATGGGTGGAAAAATGCTGCAAAAACGCTGAAAGAAGTGATATGCTGCAGTTTCCAATAACACAGATGTTTTCCAAATCAATCAGGAAAAAAAAATGTGTGCGCATGAGATTTCAGACATCTGGAAATGTCTTTTGCTGGTACTGTAAAAAGCAGCTTAAAATTTGCATAAAAAATTGCATCAAAAATGCAACGTGTGAACAGAGCCTTATAGCTACAATTTTGTAGTAAAAAAAGTTATCTACTGTCAATTGAAAACTGCAATGCTTTGAAGTACAAATTGTCATGTTTTTTTGCAACAATGCAGTCTCTAATTGTCTGCAGTGCAGCAGCAAAGTGGAAGCCGAGTGTGAGTGTATTACTCGAGCTGCATCTTCACCGTCCTTTTTTACTCATTTCATTACTACGGGGCTAGAACAGATCATGTTCCTTATAGAGTAGTTGCAGTACATAGTATTAGCAATCTTTTACATAAAAGTATCAGCCATGTAAATAAGTCCCAGCAGCATGTATATAAAATACTGCCAGTTACCCTACATTTGGCTCTCTCGGTTGGTGCACTCTGACACTCTGATTTGCGTTTTGCATAGAGTGAATGCTTTTGAGACTGCCGTGAGCGCTCCACAGGTAATGCATTAAACTATACAGCATGCAGATTCTGTCACTTCCCACCGTTCCAATAAAACGCACAGTCCTGTAGGGTAAAGGCTTTCCTGCTACACTGATACATTTATATCTTGATGGCTCCCATTATATGTGCCTCAAGAGCTTAACTGCAGCATTAGAAGGCGTTTAACAAAAACATAAACCTAGAATGAATGCTAAATGAGAAGAATCTGATTTAAGAAAAATCATATGCCATATAAAATATGTTCTAGATATAAAACCTACAATTCATGTAATAAAATATACAAGGCATAATACAAAACAAACAAATCGGGTTCAGACGAGTGTACGAAAAATTGCCCGATTTTCATCCAGTAAAATTGGATGATTTTCATTTCATCCATGTGTCTATTTTTTCATATGTATGGCATCTGTATTTATTTGTTAACATTTAGTGAAAGACAAAATACAAATTTCCTGTGTTATAACTGCAATGTATCCACCAAATTTGGATGCAACATGAATGATCCACACTATTTTGCACGCACTTACAGTAGACTTGAATAACTGAGTCTCATTCAAAATATGGAAGAGACTAGCGCATGTTGGGATTTTTTTCACAAGGACACATGGTCCATGTGAAAAGAAAACTCATCTGAACAGCCCTATTCAATAAACATTGGCCAGTGTGCTATCCGATTGCAACACAGACCTCGCAAGTGTGTATAATGCACTGGTCTACACGAGTCTTGACAGTGAAATAAAGTTTAACACTTACTGAAATAATGAAAAATCTGGCAAACTAAAATCATGTCATGGCCTGAACAAGGGATAGGCGTTGTAGGTAGCTGCCTAGTGCACAATGGAAAAAGGGCAATTTATGAACTAAAAAAAACAATCTTTTCTTGTCCCTGTTGAGTGATATTGTTTCAGGGATAGCTGTATGATGACCAAAATTACTATTATATAGCTCTAATATCCTTGTAATTAGCCAACAAATGTCTCACGACTCAGCTAGGCAGCAGATTACACATTTTAATTATAATTTAAGGACCGAATTTGTTGACTTTTTTTACAAGATGCCGAAAAAACTCAATATTTCTTCCTTCCCCAAAAATGCTTAAAAAATTTCTTAATACATTTAGTTACATAGTAAAGTTGAAAAAAAAAAAAAAATCATCCATCAAGTTCAACTGAGTGATGGGAAAGGATACAAATAATGGAGTACAGGTAAACCTACAGTGCATGACCCAGCCTGCCCTAAAAAAAAAAGTTTTTAGTTTTTACTTCTTGAATGTCGATCAACTGGATCAACATTTAGAACACTATGTATTTAATTTATTTTTTCTCACTTACATAGAGCCATTAATTCCACAGGGCTTTAAAGATATCAACACTGTCCCCATTGGAATTCACAATCTAGATTCCCTATCAGTATGTCTTTAGAGTGTGGGAGGAAACGAGAGAACCCGGAGGAAACCCACACAAACACGGGGAGAACATACAAACTCCTTGCAGATGATGTCCTTATTTTCTTCTTCTAAAAAAAAATCATTTAAACCGAACCTGTCGTCAGGATTTTTCTCAGTAAACTACAGATAGTGTCAGGTTGGAGCCATTATACTGATTGAAATGATACCTGTGGTAAAGAAATCCGTCTTGTGGTTGTTAATTTTTGTTTGCAGTTTGATGGACGGTACTTACTCAAGATTGAGAGCATTGCTTGCAGATAGATGCTACTGCTAGCGAAAAAATTTTTGGCTCCAGCAAAATGGCGCCAATAGCATCTATCAACTAGTGATAGATGCTACTGCGTCGGTGCCATTTTGCTGGATTTAATTTTTTTTGAAGACCATACTATAAACTGAGCAAGCACAGCATTTAAGATAGGAGGCAGGTCACTGTGACCTGTCATTTACGTCTGAATGATGACGATGATGCTAGAATACGAAAAAAAACCTGCCCACAGACTGCCTTGGAGCTCGAGCATCTTATTAACTGAAAACTGCAAAGATTAAACAATCACAAGATGGATTTCTTCAACTCATGTATCACTATAATCGGTATAACAGCGTCAACCTGACAGTGTCTATAGTTTACTGAGCACAATCCTGATGACAGATTCGCTTTAAGCCTTATTTTTTAAACCGTTGATGGCTCTCAGTTCTTTTAGGTGGTTTCAGTGTTTTATTTTTATGTAAAATTGTGTTTTTATGCATTTTTTGCACTTAATAATACACAGTTGCATGCATTCTTCACTACACTACAGTGTTTTTACATGCCCTATAAGAGACGCATATAAATGTCAAAGAGCACGTCCTCCATCCCAGTTATTAGCCTCATTTGTAAAAGGAGAAATAAAACCCTGTCTAATAATGTCACTCCCCTGAAGGCAGGGAAAATCAATAGCAAAGTGTTCTGCTTGGGATTCCAGGGGATTGAAGGCCATCATGAAAAGCTAACATTATCAGACAGATGCCATGCTGAAGGCTTGTATCTCGGTCATGTCAATCCACTTAACACATTCAGCACAAGATGGGAACCTTAGCTCCATGATATATACAAATACCATTGACCTCCTGCCATTAATATATGATAAATATTAGCCTCCAAGTTCTGGATTGAGGCCCAATCAGACAAGCCGATTATTGGAAAAAAGCATTCGTTAGAGAACTCGTTTGCCGAGTATCAGCTTGTGTAAACATGCTGGAAATCATCCAATGTAAGGGCTTGCGCACACGACCGCATAACTTGGACATGGTTTTCACAAACAGTACTCATCCCCATGTTATACTAAGAAGTTGGGTACATACCGTATTTCTTGGACTATAAGACGCAAAAAATTTTGGAGGAAAATGGGGGTGCGTCTTATAGTCTGAATAAACTTACAAATACTGTGGTGGCAGCAGGAGTCAGGCGATTCTGTGGCGGTCCCTATACGACGCTGCCGGGCGATGATCACACTCCCTTCCCAGGCTGGTTCGGCGGAGGTGATCTGTGGTGCGAGGGGGCTTCGCCGGCATCTTGTGAAAGCTCGGAGGCCCAGCACATCCACTGCTGCGATGCGGTGGCCTCCAAGAAAATGGCTGCCGGAAGGCGGTGCATGCTCAGACTGAGATCTCGTCCCAAGATCTCGTCGCTGAGATCTCAATCTGCTGCGATACGGTGGCCTCTGGGAAAATGATGAAGAAGGCAAGAAGAAAGTACTACCGTATAAACACGCACACTTCACCAGAAGAGTAATATATGTGAAAAATAGCTAAATTTTATTGCCATACAAAACATAGTGCAATAAAAACATGATTAAAACCAACGGACACATGTCCAAGAGCCCTGCCACATACTGATAATAGGGTGCTATACAAAAAATGCAAAAAAGCCTGGAACAATACATGAAATACAATAATATATACCGGCATGCAGTTGCTAGTATAGATAGTGTGATATATATGATGCAGAAAATGTCCAATATAACATAGAAATAAACCTATGTACCATATATAACATATAAGAACTGAACAATGCCCGTGAAAAACCCTATGTTGACCCAAGGCAAAGTAGCCAATAAAGGTCCTATGTAAACCTAAGACAGCATCGCATGAAAAGCATGCCAAGAAATCATGAGAAGATTACAGGCAAAAAGCCAAGAGAAGTTGTGCAGGCAGGACTGACAATAAGTCACAATGATTGCACCCAGCTGAACCAATAGAGGATAGTTACCCAGGCAAAAACCCTCATGGTGGAGGGACGAATGGATAGGCAGGGATCACGGCAGTAGTCCTAAGAGTGGCCCCACGCATTCCGCCGTAACCAGTACAGCTTCATCAGGGAAGGTACCGAAATTGCTGCCATAGGATTGTTAAATACCTGTATAATCAGTGTGGAACAAACCGCACATGTGAGCCACCGCAGCGCAGCCGAGACCGGAAGTTAGCGATGGCAGGAGTTTGTGTGTGCAGACGTCTCTGCAACACAAAGCATACCAAGCCTGCATTCCATGGAACGCAAGCCATGTATGCTGGCACGCAACCATGTGAATGGGAGAGTCCCATAAGTCCGTGGGCGCGCATGCGCAATGGGTAAATAACAGAATGGTTGAGTGTGTTACTCCCGGGAGCTTGAACAATACAAACAAGGGAAGTACACATAAGGGAGCACAGCCAGTCAATCTGCATGCACACCAACCCAAATCACTCATCCACACAAGGGCACACAAGGAGACATATAGTACATGAAAGTAAATCCTTTATTAGCAATAATGAATAGGACAATAAATGTAGTAGAAATCACAGAGATCCAGATATGAGCCCCAAGAAGTTCTCCATATTTCAGGGAGGCAGAGAATACCAAATGTCAATAATCTATATCATAAGAAGGAGGTGAAGACTAAAAGTAACCCATTAAAAATGGGTATAACAGGCCACAAAAGTAAAGGACCATATGAAATATTGCACGATAAATCGTAGCTAATTATTGTATCCCCAAAAAGGGGATCATAGAAGATTGGAACAAAAAACTATAGACAGAAGCTCCCTAATGTGGGAAACAATATATGATGGTTCCCAAAATAAATATCCACTAGATAATGGGGGAGAATCCCCATAGATAAAGGGATAAAGAATGATAAAAATCATAATACCCAGAGTACAATAGCTATGCTGTAGACCAAACGGAGAGAAACTGAAGAGATAGTTGCAAGGGTAAGT
This sequence comes from Oophaga pumilio, assembly GCA_009801035.1. Lineage (NCBI taxonomy): Eukaryota > Metazoa > Chordata > Amphibia > Anura > Dendrobatidae > Oophaga > Oophaga pumilio. The sequence continues at coordinate 34,464 of VIAB01011197.1, forward strand.
ATCCAATATGTATTTAATATGTATTTGACGTACAGTCCATAAGTGTAAACCTCCCTAACTCATACTGAAACCGGCATTATTGAGAGATCATAGGCTACTCCACATAATGATCACACCCGATTGGCAACATCCCCAATCCATCAGGGTGCTAATAGTATGGGAGCAATGGCCAAAAGGGGCCCGGATGGAGAAAGACACAATGAACAATGGTCACAAACAAAACCAGCAGGTACATGGGGTGTCATGAAAGATAAAACCACAGACCACCCCATTTAATTGCCGGCAAAATGCGAAAACTCGCATACTCATATGAAAAACAAAGTTCTTCCAAAGGCCCGCAGAATAGAAATGCAGAATGTCGATCCAAAACCGGATCAGACCAGGCCATAAAAGTCATGAGTCGCTAAGGAGGGTGAGATGATAACACCCAATAATCAAGTATGTCCCATAGACCACAGTCTCCAACAAGGGTATAGCAGGAGAAAGCTCCAGATATCCAGGTGGCCCTCTAGAAAAGAGGGGTAAAACCCATCCACACAATAATGGATGGAGTGCCCGAAAAATGAAGGTTAACCCACGATATTACGACCCCACATGGCCTATAAAAGCCATTGATCCCGACGTGGCCATGACATCCAACAATATAGAGAAGGTGGAGAAACTTTTAAATTTCTCCTCTCTACCTCCGAGAGAAATGGATCACACATTGATCACATTCTGATCATAGTCTGATTAGAGTGTGATTAGCAATAGCATAATCGGACTGTTTTTCTCGGAGGTGGTGAAAACGGTCATTTGACCGTAACTTAACAGCAAATACTCATTCGTTGGGTAATTGGGTGGTTATTGTTGGTATTGAAATAATCGTTATCGGCAGCACATCGTTCTGTATAAAACAGATGTGCTGTTGATAATGAGGATAGTCTACATGCGTGGAACGATTGTGCTAATGACTGTTCAGCGCGCATAGAATTCTGGTCGGTATTTCTAAACTGGCCATTAAAATGCCACCCATGGACTTGTATGTAGCCTACTGGTGTTTTTTAATGCTGCATTTTGTTTGGTGTAAATACATCTTTACTTACAGTGGCATGTAAAAGTTTGGGCACCCCAGATCAAAATTATGCTTATTGTGAACAAGTATTTTGACCAGGGGTGCCCAAACTTTTACATGCCACTGTAAATCCATCATTACAATTTTAAAGACGTAGTCTTCTTTCATATGTTTAACTAAAAGGGGGTGCTAGTTCAACATATTGGGACGTAAGAAGCTAATATCTACAGTATATTAACATATAAGAAAATATTAGTGTCAATTTGAGGAGACTACAATGGAAAACATAAAATTATTGACAAAAATGTGATTTTATTTTTCTAAACCTATTATCAATTCCTCCTAGAAATAAGCTTTTCTGTGGGTATTGACACACAGGACACAGCTTTATGATGAATGCCGTTGTGGCTGAGTGATGAGGATCCGAGCAAATCTGACAACTGAGTGCTTGAGATAAAGTTGTTATGTAAACAAAGTTCCAAGACATAATAATATTCCATGTGCCGCGGCCTCTGCCTTGCTAAGGTGACTATGAACTCCGCTTCGTATACCACAAGGCTCCTCTCTTTGTTTTACATCAACAGTACTTTCTTTTTTTTAGTACAAATAACCTTTTTGCTCTCTATATAGTGGCTGAATACAGAATTATTGACCCTCTACATTTTCAAGAAAAAAAAAGTATTTTAGCTTTTTAAAATTGAAAATTTGATAGCGACATGCATTTGTAGCCGCATAGTACTAGGTAGATGGCTACATCCCTCTTAAAAAAAAATCTGTCAGAAGGATCTCACATCCCAAACTGTTTATATGTGCATGTAGCGCTTTCATATACATACCTTTACATGGTTAATACGTACCTCCCATTACAGAGAAATCAGAGCTTGAATTGCTATGCAAGTGAAACTGAATAGCTATGTCACTCCAGATCTATTACTCGCCCACAGCCGCCTTCTCCTGTTGACTTAAGGCTCCTCTGCCTGAAGTCACACAGCATAGAGGCTGTCAGTCAAGCAGAAGGCATTGCTGGGCGGCGAATAGAGCTGAAGTGACAGAGGCTTCAGATCTACAGCCTAATTTGCAAATCAGTGACGAGCCAAGATGTTAATCTGCGAGTGCTTCATCACCGGCGCCATTTTTCTCGAAGCCTGCCAGAAGATCAATCTGTGCAAGAGCCATTAACTGCGCCATTTTATTGAATGTGATCAAACTTAGGCATGCTGCGATTTTTTACCTTGGACCGACTCGGTCACATAGAACATTGGTCCAAGTGTGATGTCATGTTTTGTCATATCGCACTGGAACCGATAATATGGTTATAGGCACATATAAGGAGGTGGATTTCTGGGCAGGAGACCCATGCCCTGTCCAGACATCATGACCAACACTTGGACAATGTGTAACGGATGTCTCAATTTGGCCTTACAAGGGAGGTGCCCACACCAAACTTTTTTAGCAGGCGCCTCCAAGGGCCATAATCAGGTCCTGTGAAAATGAAAAGTGCCAAAGCAGAAAATAAAGAGTAGCAAAGGGCAATTGCAGGTCAGATCTTGTGGTTACAATAATCACATGAGGAGCAAAGAAAAAAATGTTTATGGGTATGTTTCCACGTTCAGTATTGGCAGCGCTTTGAACGCAGCAGATACCTGCTCCGTCCAAAGCGTTGCCGGCTTTTGTACACACGGTTATTCCGCATGTGTTCATTGAACCATGCGGAATCACAGCCTCCTATACATAGGATGGTGCTATTTATCTTGCGGAGACTGAGCTTCTCCACTAGAAAGACGCGCCGCATGAGCATATCCGCAGGTCTGCCACCTGCGTCTTTGAACGCATAGTGATGGGATTTCATAAAATCCCATCCACTATGCTGTAACATCTGGTCACAGCGGATTGGACGCTGCGACTGTACGCAGCGTCCAATCCGCAGCAAATACTGAACGTGGAAACATACACTTATAATTCTATATGTTTTTACAATACATTTATGAATCTTATAAATGTGGTTATAGCAATCCTAGAAACATGGCAATGACTGCAAAATCCCAGAGCCGCACACATTCCTCGCTGCTGTGTCAGATGTATAGATTTCAGAATTGCAACAGTTATATTGAGGAGATGCCTAGTTTGGGTAATTCACAATAATGTGGCGTTTCAATAAATTTTGCACGCTTTTCCCACACATTTCCCATGATTTTATCATTGTCAAGCTGCGCATATTATGGCCTTGTGTCTGCTTATGTAATTATTCTACTATAGCCCTACCAGCCCAGAGGTGTAAAGAGAAGACTATTTGCATATCGACACTGGAAAATCATTTATTACAGCCAAATTAAAGCACAAACGCAATGCTGGCTTAACCATTTCAAGACCTGAAAATATTTTTGTTTTTGTGATTTTTTTTTCCTTCTGTTCTTTTAAGAGCTATAAAACTTTTTTTTTATTTTTCCACCATCACCATCGTCGTATGAGGGCTAGATTTTTGCAGGATGAGTTGTAGGTGTATCATATAATGCACTGAAGACTAGGGAAACAAAATTCCAAATAGGATGAAATTGTGAAAAAAAAACACAGCTTAGCCATTGTTTTGGGGGGTTTTGTTGAATTTCTTGTTGGCAAAATTACCTGGTATTATTCCTCAGATCATTACAATAACAGCGCTATCAAGATATACTTTTTTTAAAAATATTTTTGTGGCTTAACAAAATTCTGAACCTTGAAAAAAAACATTTTCTGAAATCCCATAAGTATATTTTTCCACTGATGGAGCTTTGTAAGAGATTAATTTTTGGGCTCCGAGCTGACATTTTTATTGCTACCATATGGGATATATAAGATTATTTAATTTCTTTTTATATGTTATTTTTGGGGGAAGGGCAGCGACTGAAAAACAGCAATTCTGGTGTTTCAAGATTTTTTTCAGCATTTAATGCACAAGTTAAATAAAATATATATTTTGATAGACAAAACTTTTGCAGACATACCGTATATACTCGAGTATAAGCCGACCCCCCTAATTTTGCCACAAAAAATTGAGAAAACTTATTGACTCGAGTATAAGCCTAGGGTGGGAACTGCAGCAGCTACTGGTAAATTTCAAAAATAAAAATAGATGCCAATAAAAGCAAAATTAATTGAGACATCAGTAGGTTAAATGTTTTTGAATATCCATATTTAAATCAGGAGCCCCATATAATGATCCATACAGTTCATGATGGCCCCATAAGATCCTCCATACAAAATACGCCCCATATAATGCTGCACAAAGGTTAATAATGGCCCCATAAGATGCTCCATAGAATAATATGCCCCATATGATGCTTCATAAAGGTTATGGCCCCATGAGGTGCCCCATAGAATAGGCCCCATATGCTGCTCCATTATTGTTATGGCCCCATAAAATATGCCCCCATATGCTGCTCCATAAATGTTATGGCCCCATAAGATGCCCCATAGAATATGCCCCCATATGCTGCTCCATAAATGTTATGGCCTTATAAGATGCCCCAATAGAATATTCCCCCATATGCTGCTCCATAAAGGTTATGGCCCCATAAAATATGCCCCCATATGCAGCTCAATAAATGTTATGGCCCCATAGAATATGCCCCATAGAATATGCCCCCATATGCTGCTCCATAACGGTTATGGCTCCATAAGATGCCCCATAGAATATGCCTCTATATGCTGCTCCATAACGGTTATGGCCCCATAAGATGCCCCATAGAATATGCCCCCATATGCTGCTCCATAAATGTTATGGCCCCATAAGATGATCCATAGAATATGCACCCACATGCTGCTGCTGCAAATAAAATAAAATAAATGACATACTCACCTCTCATCGATAGGGGCCAGGTGCCGGTGTCCTGAGCAGGCGGGGACACCAGCGCGCTATGGGTGACAGGTGCTGGTGTCACCGCTGGCTCAGGCCCCCGGCACCTGCGATATTCACCTGACCCCGTTCCACCGCCACGCGCCGCTGTGTCTTCCGGGTCTGTCCTCTGGTTGTCAATGTTCAGGCAGAGGGCGCGGCGCGCACTAACTACATCATCGCGCCCTCTGACCTGAACGTCACAGCCAAGGGATACGAGGACAGAGCGGTGCGCAGCGGTGGAACTGGGACAGGTGAATATGGCATGACTCCCCCCGTCCTCCCCGTCATACTCACCCCCTCCTGGTGCATCTCTGCAGCCCCTGCGTCTCCCATTGTCACCGGCGCCGCAACTCTTCATTCCTTCAGCGGTCACGTGGTACCGCTCATTAAAGTCATGAATATGTGCATATTCATGACTTAAATGAGCGGTACCACACTACCGCTGAACACAGGTGCCGGAGACCGTGGGAGAAGAGCAGGGGCTGCAGAGACCGCACCAGGAGGGGGGTGAGTATATAAGACAGCTGCGCTCCCCCGCCGACCCCTGGTATATGACTTGAGTATAAGCCGAGAGGGGCACTTTCAGCCCTTAAAAATGGGCTGAAAATCTCGGCTTATACTCGAGTATATACGGTAATATTAATTTTTTGAAAATCATTATTTTTTTTACTTTTGAACTGAGAAAATTGGGGTGTTTTAAAGGGGTTGTCCATTACTAGGAAAACCCCTTCTCGATCTAAATGTTTAGCCCCGAGAAAACAAAAAATCCTGTATTCACTGCCTGTTCTGGCACTGTTCCAGCTGTGTAGGCACTCAAGGTCCCAGGACACTCGTGCGGTTGCATGACACATGCTACCTGGAGCCCAATCAGCTCTAGCATCACTGTCTCCACCTTTGTACAAATTGAAAATGAAGCGGAAGTTAGATCAGCTGCAGCCCTGACTTCCCCTTCATGTTCAATTCGACAGAAAGGCGGAGACAGTAACATTAGCACTGATTGGGCACCAGTCACCACGTGTCATGCAACAGCACGAGTTCCGGGACTGAGAGTGACGACAATGCTGGAACGGCACCGGCACTGGAGGCAAGTATAAGCTTTTTATTTTATCGTGGGCCAAACATTTAGATTGAGGAGGGATTGTCCTAGTGGACAACCCCATTAAGCATATATATCAAAATAAATATGAAAAGATATATATTTACATAGTAACATAGTTATTAAGGTTGAAGGAAGACTTTAAGTCCATCTAGTTCAACCCATATCCTATCCTAACCTGCCCTAACATGTTAATCCAGAGGAAGGCAAAGAAAACCCCATGCGGCAATCAATAAGCTCCACATTGGGGAAACAAATTCCTTCCCGACTCCACATACGGCAATCAGACTAGTTCCCTGGATCAACGCCCTATCAAGGCGTTGATCCAGTATATGTACCCTGTAAAATTATGCTTTTTAAGAAAGGCGACCAGTCCCTTCTTAAATTTTAGTAATGAATTACTCATTACAACATCATATGGCAGAGAGTTCCATAGTCTCACTGCTCTTACAGTAAAGAATCTGCGTCTGTGATTATGATTAAACCTTCTTTCTTTGTAATAAGATCTCCCCTAAGCCTTTGTTTTTCCAAACTAAATAACCCAAGTGTAATAACTGTCCTGGTATTGCAGACCCCCCAGTTCTCTAATAACCTTGGTCGCTCTTCTCTGCACCCGCTCCAGTTCAGCTATGTCTTTCTTATACACCGGAGACCAGAACTGTACACAGTATTCTAAGTGTGGGCGCACTAGTGACTTGTATATGGATAAGATTATGTTCTTTTTTTATAATATTTTTTATTTGATTAATTTGATAGCATTTCTTCTAACAATGCAATTCAAGCATATTTCTCATTCTCTGTAGCCAACTGCACAAACCATGGTTACAAGATGGAAGTGATTTTCAGAATTCAGCGCCGATTTTGACTTTCATGATAATTACCCATATGACAATTTATTTGGCACCACAAACTCATTCCCTTGTGAATAGTACCACAGCTAGAAGTGGTTAGCAGTGATCTGCCACGTGTTGATGGCCATGGGAGCTAATGAAGAGATTTGCCATTTAGCCTTTCTGACACTCTTCGTAGAAGGATTGTTCCCAGTAGAGCAATCATTGATAATATACTTCCCCAAGTAGACAACTCCCTGTCCAATTATCTTCTCGGCTGAAGTGTTGAGAATAGGATCTCTCACAGCTAAAGCCATCTGGTTTTAAGCCTCTACATTTTAAATTTTAAGGGGTCACGATTTTTGACTACTGTCTTTTACAGCTCCCCTAGTTATGTTTTTACTGCTTTTCTGTCATGGTTCTCCTCAAAAGTTATATGAGACTACAAAAAAATGGCTGCTTCATTTTTGAGACATCAATGCTTTTGCTCATGAAATGCATCAAAGGGATTGTCCACCTTTGGGAATACTTTTTTATTGCTTAAATAAATGTATTCGGACAATCATGTCTGGAATTGGATGTCACTAAAAATATTGCACCCTTTGGTTACTATATCCTCTGTGTTGTACTGTCTATTGCAGGCTACACAATGAGTTGCCTGAGAATCCATCAGTGAGCTCCATCTGATGGGAGAGTTTGTAACTTTTTCTGAGCTCCTTCCAGCTAATTTATGACCAAACAAACACCAGATCGAAGTTGGATGTGCGGGGAAACAACTAGAATTTTTAATATAACCCAATTGCAAAAATATATACTAGCCCAAAATACATAAGATTTAAGTAAAAAAAAATGTATAGCAGATAAGCCACATGTTGTCAAATGGGGCTTAGCTGCAATACCAGACACAGCCTAGAGTGGCACTGCTTTTTTCATATTTTTGGCTGTCTCAAACAACTTTTATAATCCTTAAATCTATGGTAAATGAGGAAATTTATTTAATCTTAATGAGTAGCAAAAAAGTTACATCAAAGAACGACCACTTTGCTCTATTCTGCATAGACGCAACTAATTTACATTAAAAGTGGAAGTGGATCTACATCTAAAACAGGAAAACTTCATTAATGTAAAATCTATTGTGTCCAAATGTTTGTTCCATCCATAACAAACTTGGTAGGAACTTCTTCAAAGTTCACAATTGCTCAGTCGCCAGCTCTATCCTCCTCTGATACACCAAAATAAAGTTCAAAGTTCAAAGTTCTAAGGAGGTGACTGTTCTTGAGTCACAGAACCGATTCCATGTGAAAATTAGTACTAGTATGTCAGCACGAGAGCAGTGGCCCAGCCCCACATCCAAACACCTTTGTAAATGGAAGATGGTTTATTATTAACCTCTAGCAATATTAAAATAAGCACTGAGATCTTATATTAATATTTCTTTAAGGAGTAACACATCCTTTCAGTTTTTTTCCCAAATTTTATCATATTATCACCTATCCACAAGTTGACTGCTGGTACCACCAACAATGCCAAGAATGGAATTCTCAAGTGTCTCATTTAATTGGAGCCATGGCAGAACATACAGTCATGGACAAAAGTTTTGAGAATGACACAAATATTAATTTTTACAAAGTCTACAGCTTCACTTTTTCTAATGGCAATTTGCATATACTCCAGAATGTTATAAAGAGTGATCAGCTTAACAGCAATTACTTGCAAAGTCAATATTTGGCTAGAAAATGAACTTTATCCCCCAAAACACATTTCAACATCATTGCAGCCCTGCCTTAAAAGGACCAGCTAATCTCTTTTTAGTGATTGCTCCATTAACACAGGTGTGGGTGTTGATGAGGACATGGCTGGAGATCAATCTGTCATGATTAAGTAAAGGTACTGCCACACTAAACAATATCGCTAACGGGATCGCTAAAAAACGTCACTATTTAGCGATCCCGTTAGCGATGTTGCTGTGTGTGGCAGCTTCCGGCGACGAGCTTCCTGCTGGGATCTCGTTCGTCGCCGGAAACGATCCGGACCCTATTCTCGTCGCTGGCGCTCCCGCTGGGTGAGTATGTATCGCTGTGTGGCACCTTTTCTTAGCGATTTAGCGGTACTTTTGTACCGCTAAATCGCTAAGAAGATCGCTAACGGCGATAGCGTCGTTAGCTATATCGCTAAATGTGGCACACATTTAGCGATATTAAAACGATCCCGCTAGCGATCTCATTAGTATGCGCCACTAACGAGATCGTTAGCGGGAGCGTTTAGTGTGGCAGTACCTTAAGAATGACACCACTGGACACTTTAAAAGGAGGCTGGTGCTTGGCATCATTGTTTCTCTTCGGTTAACCATGGTTATCTCTAAAGAAACACGGATCCCTTAGGCTAAGTTCACAATAGCGTTTGTCGCATCATCAAGAACTTCAAGGAGAGAGGTTCCATTGTTGCCAAAGAGGCTCCAGGGCGCCCAAGAAAGACCAGCAAGCGCCAGGACCGTCTCTTAAAAGTGTTTCAGCTGCGGGATCGGGCTACCAGCAGTGCAGAGCTTGCTCAGGAATGGCAGCAGGCAGGTGTGAGTGCATCTGCACGCACTGTGAGGCGGATACTCTTGGAGCAAGGCCTGGTCTCAAGGAGGGCAGCAAAGAAGCCACTTCTCTCTAGAAAAAACATCATGGACAGACTGATATTCTGCAAAAGGTACAGGCAGTGGACTGCTGAGGACTGGGGTAAAGTTATTTTTTCTGATGAATCCATTTTCGATTGTTTGGGACATCAGGAAAACGCCTCATTCGGAGAAGACAAGGTGAGCGCTACCACCAGTCTTGTCTCATGCCAACTGTTAAGCATCCAGAAACCATTCATGTGTGGGGTTGCTTCTCAGCCAAGGGAATCGGCTCTCTTACAGTCTTGCCTAAAAACACAGCCATGAATAAAGAATGGTACCAGAATGTCATCCAAGAGCAACTTCTCCCAACCCTCCAAGAGCAGTTTGGCGATCAACAATGCCTTTTCCAGCATGATGGAGCACCTTGCCATAAAGCAAAGGTGATAACTAAATGGCTCAGGGAACAAAACATAGAGATTTTGGGTCCATGGCCTGGAAACTCCCCAGATCTTAATCCCATTGAGAACTTGTGGTCAATCATCAAGAGATGGGTAGACAAACAAAAACCTAAAAATTCTGACAAAATGAAAGCATTGATTGTGCAAGAATGGACTGCTATCAGTCAGGATTTGGTCCAGAAGTTGATTGAGAGCATGCCAGGGAGAATTGCAGAGGTCCTGAAGAAGAAGGGTCAACACTGCAAATATTGACTTGCTGCATTAACTCATTCTGTCAATATAAGCTTTTGTTACTCATATGTTTGCAATTATTAAATTTCTGTCTGTGATAAAAACATCTGTCAAACACACATAAAAACCAGAGGGCAGCAGATCATGTGAAAATATAATATTTGTGTCATTCTCAAAACTTTTGGCCATGACTGTATGTGACCCAGCTCTACTGCTGCCTTGCCAAGGCTTAGAGGGTTAGTCCCAAAATAGTCAGTTATGACCTTATTCTTAGGGGACCTCCAGCAACCTCAAAACTGGGGTTATGAAATCCAAGAATCAGGTTCTGCATCTCCATATCAATGAGATGGAAATAGGTGAGCAATGTACTCCAGGCAAGATCCCACCAGGACCAGGTAATTCCCCTTTCCATCCCTACTATATTCCATACATACCTCCTTATATGTACTATCAACATTATAGGTGATGGATTAGGTTACTATATCTATGGGCAATTGCAATAGCCATCTATTATATGCCAATATTTAACTTGTGTGAGGCAGTGATCGGTGTCACATGTAGGGGTCACTGTGTTCCCCCCAGGATGCGCACGGAGGCGTATTGAGGCCATGGGAGTACATTGCTGTCACAGGCATAGCTGTGATTGATTTCCCAAGACTAACACTTACTTTTATCTTGCATTGCAATTTGTCCAAGGCAGATTTAAAGAAAACCTGCTCTGGGCTTTTGTGTTTTGAAACGGACTACAGGATGGTAGTGGTGCAGTCCGTTTCATTCCCGACCCTGGCTTTCCATGTGGCCCATGACCACAGATTCCAGTTAAAAGCCCTGTAGCAAAGGGTTTGCGTGTGTCAGGGTCAGTGTCAGTTTGGTCTAGCAAGCATGAAGACCAGAAGTCTTTGCAGAGCTCCACATGTGTGAGGAAACACAGGCAAGCAGAGCTGAAAGACCTGGCACCCACAGCATACACGGCGGTGCAGTCGTCCACAGCAACCGGTCATGGAGATGGACTGGAGTGTTTATTGATTGCAAACTGGAGGATATGATTCCCGTCTGTGATCTAGAGGATATCATGTGCTGTGTTTTGCTGTAAGTTGAACATTAAAGAGACTTTTGTTTTGAACTTTGCTGGGTCACTGCCTCTTCACTACTCATTGTGGATGCTGCTGCACTACACTTGACATACTGACATCAGTGGCAATACATAATATAGATACTATTTCTTACACTAACAAGATAAGGCTATTTATACTTCACTTTAACAAATACCTACCTGTTCTGTGGTATATACGTATTACTCAATGTGAGCATCGTTTATTAACATCTATATGTATAGTCAATGCTCTGTCCTTGCCCCATTTTTACTATTTCTTATCTTTGCTTGGTGTTTCTGTGCCAATTGTTTTAACTCTTTTCTAATACTCCCTTTTAGGGATTGTATGTTTTATATTAAGTGTACACTTTATTTTTTGGTGCCACCATATTACTATAAATAAAGGGAGTTATCTCATTCCACTGACCTTTTTTTTTCGGGTTTCTTTATTGGTTTGAGGTATTTTCCAATTGGTCTAATCAATGTATCCATGCAGACATACATCTATGATGAGGGTCACATTGGTGAGGAATTACATAAACAGATATAGATGTATTTTATCTGCTTGTCCTTTACATTTGTTCAATATATCGGGTAGTCCCATCGGTAATGAATGGTGAAGAGACCTAGCATGGACATTGCAAGGAGTTTGTATGTTCTACCTGTGTTTGCATGAATTTTCTGGATTTTCTATGATTTTCTCCCACACTCCAAATACACATTGAAAGGGAATTTAGATTGTGAGCCTCAATGGGGACAGTGATGATGTATATAAAGCCATAATTTCTTAGACCACCGCATACACATTAGGTAGCTATTGTGTGCATTGTTTGACCGAAAGCCATCTCTCCCGACTCCCCCATACAGAGGAATATTCGGCTCGGCATTTTGGTGTTCCCGTTATTCACCCTGGAAATGTGCAAGTAAAAGGACAACTTGGTGTTATCATTCCCCTCATCAATACGGCATGCCAATCAATGTTGATGGGGTCAGACTGTGTAAGGACAAGGGCAAAGAAAAACCCATTTGTTACTTTCATCACACAATTCCAGGAAGAATAACAAAGGAATAGCAAAACTAAGAGTTCTAAGAAAAGATGCTCCAACAGTTTATGCCTTGGGGACTACAATTTTTACTCTAACAGGCATGACGGAAGAGCTATTAGCTCATCTTTAGTGTAACGCATAAAAAACTATATATAATCCATCTGTAGTCTATGCCTGATAGAGACTTCAGTAATCTCGAAAGCTTGCAATTTGTTACCATATTTTCAGTTAGCCGTTAAAAGGTATTAACCATTGAGGACTCAATTCTTAATATTTTTCTATATATAATCCACAAACACATACAGTACAGACCAAAAGTTTGGACACACCTTCTTATTCAAAGATTTTTCTGTATTTTCATGACTATGAAAATTGTAGAATCACACTGAAGGCATCAAAACTATGAATAAACACATGTGGAATTATACATTACACTTTACAAAAAAGTGTGAAACAACTGAAAATATGTCTTATATTCTAGGTTCTTCAAAGTAGCCACCTTTTGCTTTGATTACTGCTTTGCACGCAGAAAAGGTGAACGGATGGACTCTACATGCCTGGTTCCCACCGTGAAGCATGGAGGAGGTGGTGTGATGGTGTGGGGGTGCTTTGCTGGTAACACTGTTGGGATTTATTCAAAATTGAAGCGGTGAGCGGTCCAGCCCACCCCAAACCATCTCGATTAGGTTCAGGTCTGGTGACTGTGGAGGCCAGGTCATCTGACGTAGCACCCCAACACTCTCCTTCTTGGTCAAATAGCCCTTACACAGCCTGGAGGTGTGTTTGGGGTCATTCTCCTGTTGAAAAATAAATGATGGTCCAACTAAACGCAAACCGGATGGAATAGCATGCCGCTACAAGATGCTGTGGTAGCCATTCTGTTTCACTATGCCTTCAATTTTGAATAAATCCCCAACAGTGTCACCAGCAAAGCACCCCCACATCATCACACCTCCTCCTCCATGCTTCACGGTGGGAACCAGGCATGTAGAGTCCATCCGTTCACCTTTTCTGCGTGCAAAGCAGTAATCAAAGCAAAAGGTGGCTACTTTGAAGAACCTAGAATATAAGACATATTTTCAGTTGTTTCACTTTTTTGTAAATTGTAATGTATAATTCCACATGTGTTAATTCATAGTTTTGATGCCTTCAGTGTGATTGTACAATTTTCATAGTCATGAAAATACAGAAAAATCATTGAATGAGAAGGTGTGTCCAAACTTTTGGTCTGTACTGTACATATTTAAGAAAAGTCCCAGATGTAGAGATATTGAAAAGATTATGAGGACTCACACTTTTCGGATATCACATGAAGAAGGATCCTGAAGAACACACTAATCAATCTCTCCCCAGCCAGTAATGGTTGATAACATGAAACTCTAGCACATATTTAACAATACAAATTGCGTATATCTTCCTAATAAAAATGTATGAAGGAGGTCAGAATCTATATAATAGTGATTTAGAATGAATAAATCCACACAAAGTGCATAAGAGTACTATATGTTTTGCAAGGGAAATTACAGAAGCCAGACGTGCATTTAAATATAATCAACAGGAAAGTTTCAAGCAAAAATAATCTGCATTATTTCACAATGCGTGAAACTATAAAGGCTTAACCTTCCAAATGACCTTTGCATTCCATTCCGGAAAGTAAAGGAACAGGGGGCATCTTTTTTTTTGAAGATCTAAATGTCTCAGAAATGTTTAAGGCGCAAAATAAAAAATGCAAAAAATTCAAAATAAACAATATACAATTAGCATTTTACAAAAATGTAAAATGGGATCAAATAAGTTACCAACCTAAGAGCCCCACTTATTTAGCTAGTGAAAGTTGGCATCCAATTGGCTCATTAAAGGAATGTGTAATGAGAAAATGAACTACAGGTCAGGTATTGTTTATGTCATGTTTGTGTGTGAATTTTTTTCTATTTTAGGTAAAGTATTATAAATAAAAGTTAGAAATACTTCAATGTTCACACTGGGGCTTTTTAAGACTCTTTTTGCTGCTTCAGGAAATCCACATGTACATTAGCTGCAATGAACAGTGACCCTATCTTTTGCTCTAAAACATCTAATGAACGTGTGTAAAGGTCATTGTGAAGGGAAGGTGAGCAGGGTGAGCAGTGACATCATCTATTGTGATTGGTGGATCCTGTATTATCAGTGGTGTATAAAGTGTTACCTGTCAGTGTAACCCTGCCTCTTATGACAAATAGCCTGCTGAAAAATGTTCCTGAAAGTACAAGAAGTAAAAAGCCAGTTGCCAGGGTGAAAATTGCAATATAAATAATATTGTTTTCTAACAAAGATCGTGAAAAATTTTTTGCCAAAAATGTAAAAATAAAAAACAAAAACAATCTTTCTATTGATGCATTCCCTGTAAGTTACAGGATGTGAGAATTTCTTGTTTGATCACATAGATCCTGTAGTTTTTAATTAAGTGTATGTGCACACGTTAAGTAAAATTTCTGCACGATTTCTGCATCTCTTGGCAGGAAAACCACAGCTACAAAAATGCCATTTTTGGGTGCATTTTTGCTCGGCCTTTTTGACTAATTTGAGTGAAGTGAATGATAAAAAGCGCAGGGCAAAAACGTGAATTGACATGCTGCAGATTATTTCCTGCACCAAATATGCAAGTTAAAAAAAAGCAAATTGGGCATAACATTTCAGGTTTCTCATTCACTTTGCTGGCATCAGGATTGCTTCAGGATTTTCTAGAAAATCTGCAGGGCAAAAACGCACCAACTTTGCAATGTGTGCACAAGCCCTACTGTTTAATTCACAGTTTGGTGTTCTTGGTATATACTTTGAGCCGTAGATTTTTTGTGACATTAGATACAAACAGATGGAAGCACTCACCTTCCACACATGATTCCACCTCTTCAAGGTTTCTTAGTGTTATCCTCATTAGACTGGAATTTAACATTAGTTCATTGCGGTGAAGGGGCCACATGTATCGGGGGGCAGGATTGACAAAGAAAATTCTTGTATCTCCAGTGGATACCTGGTTGTCACATATAGTGGGATCTCCGAATCCTCCAACCATCACTTTGTTTCCTCCATCCAGTAGGATCTCATTGGTTACAATTTCTCTGCCCTTTAGATATCGCCATACCCTAATCTAACAAAGAGATTAAAGAAGTTTAGTGTGAATGTAGATATTATATCCCCCTAAGATCATATTATCAATGTATCAAATAGTCTTGCAAAATAATGATAATATATTGAGCAAAAAAAAAACAACTGCTTTTGAGGAGCTCTGAAAAGGACAGATAAAAGGGTTGGAATTAGTGATGAGTGAGCATACTCGGATACTTATCCAAGCACACTTGTAATCTAATCAAGTATTTTCGGCATGCTAAAAAAAACGCTTGAGTTGCCACGGCTACATATCTCATGGTTGTTCGACAGCCACAACACATGCAGGGATTGCCTATTTGTTAGCGAATCCCTGCATATGTTGCGGCTATCGAACTGCCGCGGCGACTTGAGCACGCCGAAAATACTCGATTAGGACACAAGCATGCTTGCTCATCACTAGTTGCTTCTCAGAAAAGCCATTTTCATACAATGGACAGTGCAGCAAAGATGCTATAGAAGCCAAACGGTGCAACATTTTTTATAAAACCTAACTGCAAAAATTTGTATTTACAATACTGTGCAAAGTTAAGCAGGTGGAGGAAAAATGCTGCAAAGTAAAAATGCTTTCAAAAACAGAAGTTTTAATGGTTTAATTTTTGTCAATTGACAAAACAGAGTGAATGAACAAAACAGAAATCTAAATACCATCAATATTTGGTGTGATTGCTTTGTTTTAATCACTTATTTTAGGTACACTTACAGTTTCTGTAGGAACTCCAGAGAGAAGTAGTTTAAACATCTTGGAGAATTAACTACAGATCTTCTGAGGATGTCGCTTGTCCAGATCCTTTTGTCTCATGCAATCTAAAGACAAACTGGATGAAGTAGAGATCAGGGTTCTGTTGTCGGTGGGAGGTCGTATTATCACTTCCAGGACTCCATGTTTCTCTTTATATTGAAGATAGTTTCTTGGAAGTGTCTAATCAACTCCAAATTTATTCTACTGCAAGTCAACAACCCCAAACATACAACCAATGTCAGTAAGAACTATCTTCAACGTAAAGAACAAGTTTTCTTGGAAGTGATATTTGGCCCCACAGAGCCCTGACCTCATCATCATCTAGTCTGCGTGGGATCATATGAAGAGACAAAAGGATTTGCACACACAAAATCAACAGATGTGTTTAGTTCTCCAAGATGTTTGGATAAACCTCTCTGCTAAGTTCCTTCAAAAACTGTGTGCAAGTGCACCGAGAAGAATTGATGTTGTTTTAAAAGACAAAGGCAGTCACCAAATATTGATGTGATCTAGAATTCTCTTTTGTTCATTCACTTTACATTCTGTTAATTCATAAAATAAACTATTAAAAATTCAATTTTTGAAACCATTCTTTGAGACAATTTTATCACACCTTCCTAAAATTGAAAGACAAAAAATATAATTCCCTCAAAGATTGACAACGTATTTAAAGGATTCATGTATTATTTGTTATGGGGAGAAAGTCAACATAACATTTAATTTTGCCTAAATATATATAATTCTAAAGAGCACTAAATACAAATAAGTCCTGTATTGATGGTAAGATCTTGTAGGTAACACAATACTCAAATAGAACAAACAAAAGCAGAAGAGTATCCACCACTTCACAGCAACTCTACAGTCAGGGCAGGTATAAAGAGTTCAAAAGAGTAGCATATTTCGTATGATGTTAGTTGTGGGTGTATATTGTGGGAAAATCACCATAAGAAATTTTGGTAACTTTCTGACCACAGACCACTGCACTGTTATGACGCACAGTCAAGAACTGCTGCTAGTCCATTTTATTAGCAGGTCAGGGCAAGAATTACATGAAACAGCCCATTTATTACAATCAAGACACAGTCAGTTTGGATAAATGCATCTGGCCTTCCCTCATTTCTAGGCCAAGGACATGGGATTGTGAAGTTCTGTCCTCTGAGGCTGTGAGCATTGCTTATTTATAAAGTTATGCTTTGAGTTTGATTCAGACAGCGTACAGACTGAAGAATTAAGTGGTGTCAGAAAACAGGCAAAAAACAATATAAATAATAAAGGACAATAACAATGTATAAAGAACAAGGATGACAAAACTTTCAGAATGCTTTTAAATGTTCTTTTTTTGTTTTGTATTCCAATGACATATTTGATATTAAAACTAAAAACCTGAAAATCCTTTGCAAATAAACTTGCGGGAAACTAATTGTGCATACAACTCCTATGTAGACCTTTGGATTGCCATAAGTACACACAGTAAAGAAATCTAGAATAAATTTTATTCTGCTGTCAGATGTAACTCGGCAAAAAAAAGAGGGGAAAGGTTGTGTTAAAAGACTATAGGGTTTGTGGAAAGCCATACTGATCATCGGAATCTGCCCCAGCTCCAGCATCGTTGCTTAGACAGTCTCAGTAGGGCTAAAAGTGATGACCAATCCTTTGACCCTGCAGCCAATCAGTTGCCTTAGTGGTTAGGACACTGCTGATCGGGTCGTAAATATTTCGTCTAGCAAGACTTTGGTGGTAAATATGTCTGGTTACTTTTTATGTCTTGCTTCATCCCTACCAGCTTGTAAAATTTAGGGCAGGTGAAGATGGCTGTGGATTCTTTTATCCGAACCAATTGTGCAAATCACACTCTGATCAAACTCTCATCAGAGTGTAAGGGCCCCGTCACACATAGCGACACACCAGTGATCCCGACAATGATATGCACTTGTCAGGATCACTGGTGTGTCGCTACATGATCGCTGGTGAGCTGCCAAACAGGCAGCTCAGGCAGCGATCAGGACAGCGACACTGCAGGTAACGTCACTTTGTTACCCGCAGTGTACGTTGGATACCAGCCCGCTGGTGCAGGGAACTGGTAACCAAGGTACACTTCGGCGCCTGGAAACCCGATGTGTACCTTGGTTACCAGCTGATCGCTGGTCTCCTGCCTGCCACACGCAGCGATGCGTGCTGGCCAGCGGGAGAACAACGATCAAAATAATGTCCTGGCCTTTGGACAACGATCAGCGATACCCGGCAGGGGGGCCGGTCGCTGATCAGTGTCACACACAGCGATATCGCAGGTGAGATCGCTGTTGTGTCACAAAACTAGTGACTCGCTGTGTGTGACAGGGGCTTAAGCATAGTGTGATCTAATTCTCTTGGATTAGGAGATGAAGAACAAGAATTCTCCATCTTCTCCATTGTGTCAACGCGTGGAAATCGAACCTCACTCCAATGTCATACAAATAAAGTCCGATTATTATACATTCACTGACTTTCATGGTTAGGTGCGACCCAAATATCAAATCAAGCTCGGATATGCAAAGATTTTTTTCATTGGATGAACTCTGTATGAGGAAATAAATTGGACATGTGTATGGTTCCATAGACAAACATTGGTCTGGGTGCAATCTGTTTTGTCACGTCGCACTCGGAACAATAGTAGTCATTTGCACGAGCCCTTAAATCAAGCTGATACCCTATTTAAGCAAATTAGTTGACTCCTGTTTTCTATTATTTTTAATGCACTGAGGCAAAACAGAGTGAATGCTTCCCCTTTCAACTAAAGTTGCTTGCACTGAGGTATAAAAAAGTATTTCTGTACATTTAAAATGGGGGCACTAATAGACAGATCAAAGTGTATTCTACAAAAAAAAGACGAGGTGGGGGTCACCAATTTTCTTCTATAAATGTTGGCAGATTTGACGAAAGATCATAGTGCTATTGCATACATCACTGAGCTAATGTTTGCACTCTGTAAATAGTGTTTTGTTCGCCTGGTATAAATGACCTCCACAGTGGGGGAAAACAACCTTTCACTGAAATATACTTTCTCAACTTTGGCATAAGACCTTGAAGAATATAACTGCCAAAAAATGAAACAAAGAAAAAAAATAAATAAAAGGAAAGGCTGTACTCTAAGGCTATGTTCACATGTCCAGTAATGATCCATTAGAATGGATTCAGCAGCAATCTGCTGGCAAAAAAAGTTGTGCAGACACAAATTTTTAGTTGGTTTTTAAAAAACTGATCCGAAAGTCTATGGAAAACGGATCCCTTAGGCTAAGTTCACATTAGCGTTTGTGTGTGCAGCGTATCATCTGCATGCCAAAACACATGCAAACGCATGCTAACGAAGCATTTTTTTTTATCCGCATCAGCTTACACATGATGCAAAAAAAACGCTGCGTGTGCATGCGTTTGCGTTGTTTATGCGCATGCGTTCAATATTTCCAGGTGCTAATCAGTTCCTGGACATGCGCTGTCTGAAGTCCGCATGCGCATTGAACGCATCCATGTGCATGTCCTTGCGTACCAATGCGTTCCCATAGACTAATGCGTTTTTTACGCACTCATCAGCATGCGCATGACTACGCATATTTGATGGATTTTTGACGCTTCAAAAAATGCAACATTTTGCGTTCGCCAGAAACCGCAAAACGATGTATGCGTACGCAAACGCATGTCCCTGCATACACTTTGTTAAAGATATGTACGCATGACGCATTCGGATCTATGCGGATCAAACGCTGCGCACAAAATACGCAAATGTGAAACCAGCCTTAATTAACCATCCGTTTTCTTCCATTTGTAATGGATCCAGTAAGCAAAAAAATGGGTCTTTTACAAATGACAGATATACGGATGGCTAACGGATCCACTTTCCGTAGACTACAATGTTAAAAAAAATGGATCTAGCAGATCCGTTTTTTTAAAAGCAGACTAAAAAGTTGTACCTGCACAACTTTTTTGCTAACCGAGTGAATTCAGCGTGCTTGAAAAATATGTTCCAAGTCCCTGCGACTGCAGGTTTCGTGGTGTTTGACAAGTGCAACACATGCAGGAATTGCCTACCAAACAGGCAATCCGAACAGCCACGAGACATGCAGCCGTGGGGACTCAGACACATTTTTTAAGCATGCCGCCCGGCGCCTGGAAACTCGATGTGTACCTTGGTTACCAGCTATCGCTGGTCTCCTGCCTGCCACACGTAGCGATGCGTGCTGGCCAGCAGGAGACCAACTATCAAAAAATGTCCAGGACATTCAGCAACGATCAGCGATACCCAGCAGGGGGACTTATCGTTGCTGAATGTCACACACAGCGATATCGCTGGGGAGATCGCTGTTGCATCACAAAACTAGTGGCTCAGCAGCGATCTCGCTAGCGAGATCGCTGTATGTGACGGGGCTTAAATTGGTGTATTCGTCAAAACAGATGTCTGGTAGTGTGCCTAATTCAAGATGAAAATTTAAGATGTTTTTACAATTATTTGGAAATGCCAGGGGCTACATTTGCTAATTGTAAAGGTAGCTATATGCCTTCAAAAGTTGTCATCCATTCAATGACTTGGTGGTGGCTTATCTTCCCCGGAACAAAATGATTAGCTATTCGACTCCAACATGCCTGATCAGTCTTTTTCCTGACATCTGTGAGGGTGTAGTCTGGAAGCCACCATACACAGAACAGACAACTTTTCCCTTGTTCTGGGTCAGTCCTGTTTTTCAGTTTATTTGTACGAGATAATAAAATGATGCTTTAGGGGAAGAGTACGCAGCTGAAGAACTGGCACAAAATGCTTTCAACTTTTGTCACTTGGCATGATGAGTGTCTGCACAGACAGCACAGTTTGTGCCATTTCCGCTCCCTGCCCTAATGCCCATGAGATACACGGAGAGTTTGGTAAAAGTTTATTTAATAGAGAATAACTACAAACCTACTTAGAACTATTCATATATCATCTATTAGAATACTATGGGGTATAAAACGAAAGGCTTAACTAGGCTTCCTTAGCTGTCACAAGACATTTAAGGCACAAGTGTCCTCCTATGTTTTTGACAGACAGGTACTCAAGGTCTGTGTAACGCTCGCAACCTGACTGGTTGGTGCGAGCGTGGGATTGTGGTCCCACTGTGCCGCAAACCAGACTACCCTGGAGACTAAAAAGCTACCTTGGTGTTCGCTGGAGCCCCTGATGGTGAGGTCAGGCTTGTGCGGCAGGTAGCTGCCAGGTACCACTCCAGGGCGGTGTCAGGCTGTAGCAGCTGATCCCACTGGGGAACAGAACACTATGACAGGTGCGGGCAAGTACAGACAGGCATGACTGGTACTCTGGCGGGCACGGCTGGCACTCTGGCAGGCTGGTACGGCTGGCACTCTGGCAGGTGGGCACGGCTGGCACTGTTGCAGGCAGGCGGGCAGTAGGGACAGGAACTGACTAAGAAGGGACAGTAACACGGGCAGGCATGAGTGGTATATGGTAACTGGTAGAGACCTGTTAAGTCTGGAGAGCCGCGAGCAGAGCAGAGCCGCTGAGAGCGGCGAGCAGGACAGAGCCGCTGAGAGCGACGAGCAGGACAGAGCCGCTGAGAGCAGCGAGCAGAACCGCAGATTGCGGCGAACAGGGCAGTGCCACTGAGTGCGGCGAGCAGGGCAGAGCCGCTGAGTGTGGCAAGCAGGGCAGAGCCGCTGAGTGCGGTGAGCAGGGCAGAGACGCAGGTTGCGGCGAGCAGAACAGAGCAGCTGAGTGCGACGAGCAGAGTAAACACAAGGATACACACAGTAGGTTGGGAAGGCTACAGACAAGGATACAGATAGATACAAGTATAGGACTCAGTTCAGATAGGGTCAGGTACGGGAACAGGTACAAGACTAGGTGTCAAATAAGAAGTACAGTTCATATAGTGTCTTGTGCTTGGATGCGATGAAAACACAGGAGTCACAGGTTTGATATAGAAGATCTTGTATTACTTCATACAAGTAGCAATGATAGTCACACAGGTTGCAGATACAAAACAGGAGACACAGCAGGCCAGAGTAACTTAAGTTCAGCAATCACTCTGCACAACAGGTTCAGGATCTCTTCTCTGTTACCGTAAGTCCATGCAAACGTGGATACATCAAAGTAGCAAGGTTCAAAAGTCCACGAGTGTTCCAAAGTTCCACAATAGGAAATAACTGGAGTACAAGATCCAAGGCTTCCAGGAGTCAGGTCACAGGTTCACTGCAGGCTTGATTCTGAAGCACTGTTTTCTTCAACTGTGGCTGCTTAAGTAGCAAGAGGCAGAAAATCAGGGCGGGAACATGCAAGCTGGAAACTCCATATTGACTGAGGGCAAGATAGCTGCAGCAAGACAGAAAGTAAAATGGCTGACGGAAAAACTGAGTTTCAGGAACATGTACACAGAACCTTACACTAGGATTCAGGCCTGAGTATGCCGCCCTCAGGGAGTCTGGAAAACAAGGCACAAGAAACACAGAAACGGGCCTGGATATGCAGCCTCCAGGGAGGCGGGAAATTAGACACACAAGCACAGTAACCGATCTGGGTATGCAGTCCCCAGAGAAGGCGGAAAAACAGGACAGGCCCTGGCAACTCAGAAGCAAGACACAGACTGAGATAGGGTGTTGCTCAGGCATCCTCCTATTGGCGGGGATGTCTTAAGTACCTGATGCCTCATGGCAATTGGCGGGGGACACCATAGGAAGGTGCACACTGTCTCTATAAGACTCAGGAAGTACTGAGGCCGCTGCCCTAAGCATACAGCCAGGAAGTATGCAGCAAACAAGGAAATGAGGTTTACAGCAAGGAGACGGCAGAGGACAGAACTTACAGCATGGCCCGGAGTGGTAAGGGAGATGGGAAGCCATGCAGTGATGCCGGCAGGGATGTTACAGTCTGGATGGAAGTCTCTTTACTGCACCTATAGTTATGGCCCATTTGGATCAGCCAATAGTAGGGAGACAAGCATTCTCAGGAATATCCGCTCAAAACTATCGGTCAGTCTAAAACCAATATACACCCAACAAATGAGCAAAAAGCTCATGCATCAGGAGAAATCATTTTTAAGCTGGTTTAAAAATAATCGTTATTGACAGCACATCCTCCGACAAAAAACAGGAAATTAATGTGTGCAAAACTGTAAAGCGCTACGGAATATGTTAGTGCTAAATAAAAAATAAAGATTGATTCGATGGGCAGAGAATGATTGTATCAATGACCATTACGTGCAGATAGACCATTTGTTGGCTGTGTCACCAAGCCATTGAATGACCAACTATAGGCGTGTATGTCCCGTCCAGACGCAAAGTTATTGCTCAAACTATATAATTCAACTTGATAGAAGTATTTAAATCAAGAGGAATAAGCTGGAATTCTTCCAAACTATGGCAGCCAAGGTTGGACAGAATTAATTAGAGTAACACCCGTATATACTATGGTAGCGTAAAACTCAGGGCAAACTGTAATATTGTTGGATATTGTTAATAATGGATGAAGTGTTGTTTGCACTGGAAAAGGTCTCCATGGGAGGGGGGTGTAAGGGAAGGGGGGATTTACTTTAATATTGTAGAACGAGTATTGTCATGTAATTTCTGTTCTAAGTTTTGTTATGTTTAATAAAAAATTATCTGATTAAAAAAACTATAGGCTTGTATGTAGCCAATCAGCAGTTGCATAACAGAGGCGGACAGCACGTCAAAATGAGGCATTACTCCCATAATCAGTAGCACTAAACAAAAAAATACACATTAATAAATCTATTTCTCCTCGGGGCTTACATCTATAAGTCTTATTGGGTACTTGCATATACATATTCTATTAATATTCATATTCTGACGTAATCAATTATATTGTAGCTTAGAAGAACTTGATATAAAAAAAATGCAAACTCCAACTTTCTGATCAAAGTTCTGCCAAACAAAATGGCCAACTACTGAGCAGCAGTAGGTACTAGTACAAGTACAGATCTGACCTGTGTGTTCTCTGCAGCTTCCTTGAGCTGCAGAAATTGTGTAGCTTACAATAAATGAATATTCTGAAATAGGATGTCTACTAATGAACAGAAAGTTGTAATGCAGCCCAGGAAGTCCTGTGGTCGAGCAACGGGTACAGCAAACGGCTTACTTCCATCTTGTATCTGTACTTGTAACAATTGGCAAGTGCAGATGCAGTAAGTTCTAGAGAAACCGGTAGTGGTACCTGTGGCTCAGCCTTACATGCCATTAATGGGCAGCAAGATATTGTCACTTCTGCAATGGTGATGAGCGGTATCGATGATGTTACGACCCCATATACCTGCAGAGTTGCGTTCATCATCGGCAAGTGTCAGGCACATGTCCTATTCTAATGATGAGGACAAGTATATTATTCCTTCCAATTGTGCACATTTCTTGGCAAGTATCAGTAACATCATGGGCACCATGTTCTTCATCGATGCTGAAGTGCTATAGAATAACTCTTAATGACTTATTGAACAAGCTTAAATCAAATCTTAAAAGGCATGGTCCTCCATTGTGACTGCAATATGATGCCAAATACCACACCCACAAGCAGGGATGAGTTTGCCGGTAACACTTCACTCATCTGCAGTTAAGGTGGGCACGGCTTTCAGCGCCTTTGGTTCATACCTTCAAACCTTCTTTATTCAACTAATGACTGCGTGGACTAACAGATAAGGATGTAGCCTAAAGGGCCTTTTACACATAGCGATATCGCCAGCAATATCGCTAAAGCATCCCCGATTTAGTGACGCAGCAGCGATATTGCTAGCGATATCGCTATGTGTGATACTTACCTCCGACCGGCTCCCCCACTGTCTGTCGCTGATCGCGAGAGAATGTGCTGTTCCATTCCTCGTCGGGTACTTCTTGCTGGCACCGACGAGCGACGCGTGGAAGCGGGCGTGAGGACGTCATGATCGCCGCATCTGAAGTGTAAGTAACGACCGCTGCTGCGTCGCTAAGTCGCTGTGAGATCTGCCTGTGTGTCAGCTCACTAGCGACCATTTAGCGATGCACCAGCGATCCTGACGGGTTCGTATCGTGGTCGGGATCGCTGCTGCATCGCTAAATGTAAAACCCCCTTAAGATACATAACACATTACAGCTGCCTACCTAGAATTACCATAAAGGCAATCTGCTTCATTCAGTTTATTAACCTTTACTCTTCGTTACATTTATCATTTTCTTTACTCTTAATTTTCTTTCACTTCCACTCTTTTAACTCTGGAATGTCAAGTATCTGCTTAGTAAATGGTGTATTCTAACCACTCAGATGCAACATCTGACCACACACATCCAGAGTAAAACACAAACCAGACCCATAACTAACATTATCCCCAGCTGAACATAGTACTAGGATAACCGACGTCCCATGATGCCAACTCCACTGCAATAGCATCTAATAGTGATATAAGGGTTAGCGATAACTATAGATATATGCATAAACTAATCTGTCAATCCTTATAGAAATTTTGAACACAGCTAACCACCTCCATTCACATTAGACTAAACTAAAGTTGTCTGAACCCACTAATATCAGTGGGATTTTCCAACAGTCTAATGTGTATGGGGATTGCCCACCTTTCCCACAACAGATGATGTTGGGTGCGTGAAGGTTCATGTTGGAATTCCAATGGTCGATTCTTTTGCTTGAATCAAGGTAACTTATAGAGCCAAGTGCTCGAAGAGTAAACAGGAAAGCTGGACTTGGGGTGATAACCATCGGCTGAACAACTATTTGTCTAACTGCTGTCTTTTGTGGATAGGGACCTTCAGGCTATGGCAGATGATTGCCATTCATTCTACCATAGCAATATTGCAGGTTAAGTGATAATCTAATGTTTTCCTCAATGGGACACTCTACTAAAGTTGTCTAACATTTTGTTGAAACACGTCAAAAGCCAACGTTCTTAGATATCCATTGGCTGAAACTTCTGATACCCTGAGGCATAACTTTAAACTTCTTGGCCTCCATGTAAAACCTGAACAGAGACATGAACTACCAAATATATATTTACAGTAATGGTGTCGACAAGAAGCAGAGAGGATATTTGGGGCCCAGTTCAGGCTCTTCTTCACCGTATGTTATAATCCTGCCACAAATGGTAACAAAACTCACACAGAGAAGCCAGTCCCAATGAAATGGGTGGCATTTCCAAAGTCATAAGGCCACTTCCAAACCAGGGATGTAAATCTATTACTCCTATGGCACTCTTGTTCTGACATCAAGTTGAGGCCCAAATATATAAATCTCACAGTTTCTTCACTTTCTGGCAATTCTCAGTTATTGAAAAGTGCAATAATCAGTTTCTAAAAAAATGTAGAAAACAGTTTTAAAGGCCCAATTAGATGAGATGATAATTGGGAATGAGAAATCGTCAGAATGTTTATTTGCAAATCAGACGTTATTTCATGGGGTGATTGGATCATTCATGTTGGAATAAAACCATTTTTATCGGCAGCACATCATCTTGTGTAAATGGGAGATGTATTGCCGATAACTATAACATTTTATGTGCACAGAATGGTCATATATAAACATTCTGTGTGCAAAGAGTATTGGTTGGCCTGTCTATAAAGCCCACTGAAGAACCGCCGATCGACTTCTACACAGCCGATTGACAGTCATTTACCATCTGCAGTTGGCAGGTGTAAATACCATGCACATCAGCCCGAGATCGGGCTGCAATGCACAGACTGGCCGCATCTCTGCCAACCAAAGAGTGACAGCCTTATAGAAATATATGAAGCTGTCATGATTCGGCTCGTAGCCAGTCCTTGCATTAGTGGCCTGATCTGGGACCAAAGTGCATGACTGTCTGAATGAGCCTTAAAACTGCACAAGACTCCTTTTTGTAACTTCAAATAAGTTCCATCATAGACTGTCATATACTGCAGGGGTCCATAGGGGTGGTTAAGTGGAAGCTGCTTTCAAAGTAATTTACATCAGTCGTGAGATTCAATATACCAGATATTCCACTTCAAAGATTTTTTTAAGTTAACGCCTTTGCTTTTCTTCTTTGAAAAACTTGATGACAGCCCTTAATTCTGGTCTAATTTGTTGCCTAGCCTGGAACTCATTAGGATACTCGGCAGCCATTAAATCCTTTCAGATTTCCTATTGATTTGTCCCACATTAGTGACAAGAAGAAACTTGTTTGCAAAGCAATAAATCTTTTTTTTTTCCAGTTGCTAAAATCTTCAAAATGACAAGCATGCACAGACACATTCCTTCGTTGCTGCAATGGGTTAAGTCCGCTGTAATCTTTCAGACATGAGTTCTGAACTGATCAAGAATCTCGGCTACAGTCTTAAAACTCAGAAATAAAAAAAAAAATGCCGCCTGAGGCCAGCCTTGGGAATTCAATAACTGCAAATGTTCGAAATACAAAGCTGAACTAGATGTATTTACCAAATGGTCACTTCTCTATAAAGTTCTGAAACCCTAATAACAGACTGTAGGCTGCATGGTGTGAAGATATGACGGACAGAAATCGTTTAAACTTAGACGTTCAGTCGGCTAAAAATATCAAAATTACACGCTTCTGTGCGGAATCACAACAGAAAACACATGTTCATGCTGCTGGTAAGTGCTCGGAGAGTTTATAAATGCCATTAAAGAGGCATAGAACAAGTATATGATTGTACGGTCGGACTTTTATCCTCAATGAATGGAAGAGTCTAAGCCAGGAGGGAAAGAGTTAAATGCAGATAGGTCTTAAAGGAGCGGCCAGGAGGTGAGGCCACCTTTGAACTACAGTATTTGGAAGCTACCGTATATGTCAATACCAATATTAAAATATATCATAAACCACAGGGGGAAAAATGATACAGCGTGATATATGGTATTATCTGTACCGCTCATAATTCCACTAAAATATGGTTCTTCTGTTAGATTCTTATCACTTCTACGGACAAAATAATTTTACATTTAGGTTATATTTTACCATCTTTCTTGGCTGTAGCCTGCTTCCTATTCCCTGCACCTGCTCGAGAAAACTTTTCTTTCTTGCCAAGTAACTATTGATAAGAATGAAATGGCCTTTGGGGTCAAAAGAAACTTTAGGTTTTCTCCATGTTCCCACATAATCATCAAACGCCATTCCTTCTGAGCCTCAGGCCACCATGTAAATTAAGCCAAGGTCTGCCCAGTGGAAACAATGTAGAAAGTATCCACAATATCTGATACATTACATGGGAAGGCATTATGGTTAACTTCTTCACTGCTGTAACAAGGATGCCAGCAGGTTGGCAATGACATTAGGATGGAGTTATTTCATTGTATCAATGGCAGACAAAGCAACAAGTGATTTATCTCCTTGTATAAATATTTACACATTCATATGTAACACATAATATATAGTGTAACATGCTTGTGGATGGGCCGGTAACCATGTGCCCTTGTTTAATCGGTTAATGTGGCTGCTGTCACAGACAATTGGTGCACAGGCTACCGGCTTGCAGTCATGATGCTTTGTAATCTAATCGTTCAATGAAGCCATTTTACTAGTTTTGTGAAGTTTGAATGCCCTCGCCCCTCCTGAGCGTTAGTACTAGACGGTCCCCCGCATTTACCTTGCAGGAGTAGGTGTGGTGCACAGGGTCCACATTTAGAATCTCCTCCACTGTCCCGGTGAGCACAATATTTGCCTCCTCTTCTCTCTTTTCCAACTCTCTCTCAGGACAATGTCCCTTGCTGTTCCCCAGAAGCGCAGCCACCAGTACTGCTAAAGTCCACAGAGGCATGGCTGAAGCCCTCCACCTTCTCCCCATGTCCAAAGGCAAGAAGAGTGCATCCAAGGCAAAGGAGACCAGAGGAGGAGGATAAGGTGAGCTCACCAAAAAATGTGCACTGATACAAGGGCTTCCCCCCTGGCTCTGCTGCTGTAACAGCAAGGAAAACCTTTCCACTTAGAGAGAAAAGACAAACCCACTCAGGAGGAGGGGGAGGGGGAGGGAGGAGATATTAGTGCTACTCTGCAAAGGGAGTGATGTGAGGTCTTCTTCACAAGTGCTGGGGGCGATTTGCATGCAATCTGAATTGCTGATCAGCACAAGGGGGGTGGCAGTGGTGGCCCTGTTCTCCCTTTCCGACTGGATTTGTTCCTTAAAGTATAGTTGTTAGGGGAAAGTATAGCAAAACGCCACCTCCAGGAAATGCAGCTCAAATCAGGTTAATGGATAATCAGGAGCACAACGTGATCTGCCTGTTAAAGGTACACATGCAACAATGCCGTTGTTGCAAGTGAAGTCTTTTCTGAATATGTTGGCTTAGAGCCCAGTGCTCAGGGGACTGCATTGGGAGGAAGAATAGTGAGGAAGGGCATTCTGTATCTGCACTGCAGGCATGCATTCAATAGGGAGGATGCTGGACTCTACAAAAGTGTTTTTCAATAAATGTGTAAATACAAACTGTAATCAGAATAAACATCTAAAGATTGTTTGCATCAAGTCTGTATTTTCTCTCATTTCCTCCCACATTCTAACAGTATACTTAGATTATTTGAATTATTTTGCCTTGGTATTGGTCTTAAGGTGCCCAAACACATTAGATGACTGGCCATCTAATGTGTAGAGGGCTTCTTGACTCTCTACTGGCAGATGATGTTGGGGAAATAAGGATCAGGTGCTGAAATTCAAATGGTTTATGGTTTTGTTTTCTGTAGAGATAATTCACTTGTTTAGGAATTTTTTTTCTCCTCTCTGTTGAAAACACATGAAACTTTGGCAAAGGGACTCATGTGTATGGCAGAGTCTGGAGAGGTAGCTATCTGCTGGGCAAATGTTATCTCATGTCTTCACAATCATCTCTCCTGACTCCCCCATACACAGGAACATTTGGTGTTATATGTTCTCCATGGTGTCAGAGGAAAAAGTTTCTTCCAAGCTTCCCTGCCTGTGGTCTTTTTAGAATAAGACAGAAAGATTGGGCATTTAAATTCTTATAAATTCGGCAGGATGAGACAGTCAACTGATGTGTATGTAGACTCTCCCCTAACCGATGATTTTTGGACAGAGTTGGGAGGCCCTATACATATAGGATGATCCTGACAACATCAAATGCCTTTACTGTATGCAAATGATGTGAAATAAATCACAGGAAAGGGGATAACTGAGATAGAGCCATATCCCCCTTTCATACTCTTGACTTTGCAAATGATAATAATGATCATGATCATAATAGCGAGGAACACCCATTGTATAGAAGGGAAGCTTCAGTGCAATGATATTTTTTTGCCATGAACTTTTTAGATTACCATAGTATTCTTCAATCAAGAATCTTTATGTGGGTGCACATGCCCCATTGTGGATAATTACAATGACCATTGAACCACAAAGTGAAATTTAGTAAAGGATCTACCACAGAGGAATGGACAAAACAGATGTAAGGAACAAGTTCATAGGTTTTACAAATGTACAAAAAAGTGTTATATGCTTGACTTACCAACAGGGGGCACACTGCAGTGCAGCATGAGCGGCCATATGGATAATCAGCAATGCTGCTCTAATCATATAATGAAAGCACTGGTCTGGATTCGACATGCCAGTTTTTAAACATTTCTCAGCCACAAAAATGCCCTGCAAGTCAAAAACCTGAAAATTGGAGAGGTATAAATAAGAAATATGTCCCCTACTGGAAATAACAGGAGGCAGCATAGAGATTAACATAGAGCTATACTGCTCTAGGGAAGGGATGGAGCCACATTGCCGGGATGGCAGATATCACCACATGTAATACTTTTCTGGATGAAGAAATCAAGTGACCGATGAGATGTTTTCATAAATAGAAATAATTCAGCCCTCAAAATTTCAACGCAGTCGGACTTTTTTTTATTAACC
Organism: Oophaga pumilio; assembly: GCA_009801035.1. NCBI lineage: Eukaryota > Metazoa > Chordata > Amphibia > Anura > Dendrobatidae > Oophaga > Oophaga pumilio. The sequence goes on from VIAB01011197.1 coordinate 65,463, forward strand.
TATAGATGTGATGATGTTTCGACTCTATATCAATGAGCATTTCTCAAGCATGAAAAAAAGGTTTGTATGTATATCACCGAAACGTTGTCCATCTACAGCAGTGTTTCCAAAACTCCAGTCCTCACGGACCCCACGGGTCATGTTTTCAGAATTTCCTTTGCATTGCGCAGATGGTGGAAGTATCATCAAGGCATCAGGAATTCTCTCACCTGTGCAACACTATGGAAATTCTGAAAACATGACCCGTGGAGGCCGTGAGGACTGGAGTTTGGGAAACGCTGATCTACGGATTTTTATAAAAGTCAGAATTTGCATTGAAATTTGTAGTGCTGATTTTTTGTGGATACATGTTGTAAGTTTCTGGAAGCAAGAACAGAAGCCTGCACCCAACACACAGGGAGAATGGTGCAGATTTCCTTTTTTATTTTTAGATAGAAATTAGATACTGATTATGGACAAATAATTGAAAAATATTAGATAAATAGATTATAAATATATGGATGATAGGCAAATGATAGGATAGATAATAGAAGAGATAGATATAGATAGAAAATTGATGATAGATAATAGACAGAAAGATATTTTAAAAGAGCATGGGATTCCACATATCCTTTAAATTGTAGACTTTTGACCCAGGAGAGGCATGTTTCATAGAAATGGTTCTGATCCTTCCAGAGAAATGTACACCTAGTTGAGGCTGGTGAGCACACACGAATTTGCCAATTTGTTCGCAAAGTACCTTCATTTTATAAGTATAGTCTATAAAGCAGTAATGAAACTCACACTTCTCATACTCAACTATACATACAGTACAGACCAAAAGTTTGGACAAACCTCATTTAA
>VIAB01011199.1:67323-78203 GCA_009801035.1 Oophaga pumilio
GGTCATTAACGTGCAAACCACCCTTGGGGTTAAAGGGGTTAAACTTACCTTGATATTGTTCATCCACCTTTTTTCTTTCCTGTAGCCACCATCTTGGTTCCAAGATTTCAGCCTAAGGAGACAGTAACATTGCTGCCTGTTGTTGCAACACTGTGATTAGCCTCTCCATAAATAACTAATATACTATAAGTGTACCGTCGGGAGGTTGATTTATGATCTTCTACATTAATACCATATTATAGTAGATGTCTAGTCATCATAAGCTACTGTGATATGTGTTTGTTTTAGCTTATGGAGAATTTCAGTTGTAGGATCTATGCAATTTCATTGTATAGGAGTGCAACATTGCTGCCAGCGCCCCTGCATGGTGCCCCGTTCCCTCTCCATGTAGGGACACCACGTGGTCCCCCGTGTCCTCCTGCTTCCCTGTCACTCCCTGGTCTGTGTGTGCACGCCAGTCATGTCTGAACAGCTTAAGCTCTTGATCGGAGCACTATACACGGAGAAGATTGCCTTTCATGTGCTGTCTGGCATTACCATCGGTCGTCTGGAGCTGAGAACTCAGGTGCCCATTCTAGTCTGGAGACCCCGCTTGGTACTTTTGTAAGGAGGTGTCAGGTACCCTCGGTTGCTCCCTCCCCCTTTCTGTTCTTTGGCCCCTCGTACACGTTACGTAAATATGTTATGTGTTCATAATTGTAATATATGTGGTACCTGGACGGAGTACCTATATGTTAATACCTTAATGTAAAATATCCATGTGTTCTTAATGGGCTATATTTGCAATGTTTGCAAGTGTATTAATGTGTAATGTATGTGACGTACTCTGTTATGTACTGTTAGTAATATGTACCTGCCATGTCTGCGCTTATGTGTTAGAGTTAGGGAAACTAGTACTAGTTAATTTGGTGGGCCGGGCCAGCAGCAGAGAGGGAACAAGAAGCTGCTGCTCCCAGTCAGCAGCCCGGACACGTTGGCCCAGGGCAGATGTATATCACAGACGGGGCATTGCCAGACTCCCGGAGGGGAGAGATCTGTTGCTCTGGACTCAAGGACTTAAGGATTAAAGGACCACAACAGGACTATGGAAGGGCCCCCGCTGAAGGGACTTTAAGCGTCCAGATCCCAGCAAGTGGACTACTGCAAACTTCGGCTACCTCTGCCATTGTGAGTACGGTTGTAGGCAGTGTCAGGGAGAGAACAGGAAGCCAGTGTTGAATTTGTCTTTTTCATCACTGTTCATTAAAAATTATTCCCTGTTGGAAAACAGCTGCATTCTTGAACTCTAATTGCCTGGACTACTGTGACCAGAGGAAAAGAAGGTAACCTGTGGGGAAAAAGCTGTGTCAATCCTGTGTTTCATGTGCAAGGGGCCGGGGTGTCTGTGGACTGTGTTTTGTGGGTGAACTCGGTCAGGACTACCACCCCGGTCACCCTTGTTACACTTTAATAGGGACAGATGAGTCACAAGAGATGTCTGGTCCCAATACGTCCTGGTCATCCAGCAGTGTCGCCATCTTCTCCACCAAGTCTGCTGATCACCAAATTGCTGTGTGCTGGTGTCTCCAAAGAAAGTGAAGCGGAGGCAATGTCCCCACACAGTCCCAATCATTGTTCCAGTGATCTGGCCCCAGGAACCTCCCCGCCTTGTGGACTTGTCATCTTGGCTGAAAACAGACCCACAGCAAGTATCTTCAGTCTCTAATAGGTCTGGTCTGAAAAGAACGTCAAAGCGGTGACATCTTCCTAGTCTCTTCAGTCCACCAGCCAGATGGTGGAACTCCAGTCGGTCTTTGATTCCTCCAGGGTTGTAGCTAATCTAAAAGCACAGAGAAACTTCCCAGTGCCCAGTTCCTGGTACTATGCTTCGTCCTATGCTAAGGATGGCTTGATCGAGAGAAGCATCCTAATCATGATGATGGTCAGAGGTGTCACTTTTCTTCTAGTGAACGGAAGTCGTGGTCCTGAAGAGAAGTCGTGGGAATCCATGAAAAGTTGTCATCCTCTCTGCAGAGAGTCCTCGCGGGCTTGAGGAAGAGAGGGCATAAGTGGTGGGTATTGTAATACTGCTGCCAGCACCCCTGCATGGTTTCCCCTCCCCTTGAATGCAGGGACACCAACTTTCTCACCACCCCAGCCCTGTGGTGTGGTTCCTGGAGTTCTCCCGCTTCTCTGTCACTTACCTGTCTGTGTTTGCATGCCAAAGTCCAGCGCCACACCTAGTACGAGCATGCCCACATCTCCCCATCCTTAAAGTTGCAGTGCACACATTATACTAAATGCTCTCAGCCTGTTAGCAAGTAGTACACCTGCAGAATAGCTCCCAGCCAATGGCTGGGAGGCATCAAGTATAAAATACTCCCTCTCCCGTAGGGAGTCGCCAAGCAATGTAGTGAATTAGTAGTTAGTAAGGTGCACTGCTAGTAAGTTGTGAGGTCTCCTGGTCCCAATGTGGCTAGAGCCTGAATGTTAACTCCTAGTCCCGGTGTGGCTAGTCCTGTATCCATAGTCCCCTGGTACCGGTGTGGCCAGTCTTGTATTCATAGTTCCCTGGTCCTGATGCTGCCAGTGCATGTACCTTGTCACCTGGTCCTAGAGCAGCCAGTTCTGTATCCTCGTCCCCTGGTCCCAGAGTGGCCAACGCCTGAACCTCGTCCCCTGGTCCCGGAGCGGCCAGTGCCTGAACCTTGTCCCCTGGTTCTGGAGCAGCCACTGCATGAACACTATTGTCACAGGGTTACTGCGACAGTGTGGAGCCAGAAGACCGCAGCGTCTGATTGCTCTCAATCTGGCGCTGAGAAGCACTTCTTCATTTTAAATGTTTATTTCTTCTTGCAAAACAGGGGTTAATCAGCCATGTTGGAAATCTTTGTGCTCACAGCTGAGCTCGGTTATCCACTCCTTTTCTTTCCCATTATAATCTGGGCTCTGATACAAGTTATTGTCAGAGCTAGCTTTATTGCTGCATGGCTAACGGAGGGGGGAGTTCTTATGAGGAGAGTTGGAGGAGTTATCAGTGACAGTTGCTTGGTTTGTATGCGTGGTAATTCCTATCCTTCTCTATTTTGGTTTATTGCCCTACCTTCACACCCCAGTGCATTCCTCTGTTATATGTGAGTGAATATTTCGTATGCCTGGAGATTTCTGTTAACCCTTGTTTGTGTTGCATTGTTTGTCGGGTTGGTGTACTACGGTGCAGAGTAGCGCTGCTCTTCTCTGGGTGGAGGAAAAGAACAGATGGATGGCTAATTCAATAGAGCAAGGGTGGAGGCCTCGGCATCTTCACCTTTGGAAGTATCCTGGGGAGTAGAGTGAGCTAGGGCACCTCCTAGGGTTGGGACAGGGAAGGAGCCCCTGGTCCCAGGACACCCGTCAGCTGTGTCATGATAACTATTTGCCAGTCCATGAGTGTCCTAACCCCGAACCAGTATCCTAGACCGGTGTGTCAGAACTAAGCCCTAAATTAGTGTCAGCGTACCTGACCCCTGGGATCAGCAGCTGCTGTTCCAAGTTCTGCCCAGGAGTGGTACCTTGTGACTACCTGTCACACAATTATATATAATAGAGCGTGTGCACTGCTACTTTATAGAAAAAAGGGGTGCCAGAGTAAGTTCCCAAACAATATAATGTATCTAAAAAACTCGGCACTCAACTTTGAGGTAATTTCAACGTATTTATTGTGGTCAGTTCAGTGATATCAAACGTTTCGGTCTTGTGGGACCTTCATCAGTGACTGTTCAAGAATAAATGATATAACAAAAATCCAAATAAAGAGATGCATAACACATGCAAAATAAAGTATATACACGTGGTCCATAGATTAATTATAAGATATATCAATATAGGAAGAAGCAAAAATGGTTCAGTCGTTTTAACACATCACATTCAGTAAATAGTATGCACGTACCGTATATCACAGCAAGTTCTGAATATATTTCAGAGCAATTTTATTGCCTATGGTGACCTGAAAACGTTGGTGATAACACGGGTGTGAATATAAGTGTCCACTAAGCAGGTGATTAAGTGATTTCTGTTATGCTTACCCAGAAAATGAGAAACGCGGTTTCCACCGCTAGTTTCAATGTGCTGTGGAGTAATATATAACATATAACGATAATTATGAAATTCAGCCCGTGTAACTGCCAGGTGTGTATGCACATACCATAAATCACAAATGCAGTCGTCTGCCGTGTACTCAAACCGGTGGTAGGTAGCCTATGGTGACTAAAAAGATATGCATTCATGTGATTATTAGTTTCCACATGGTGTGGGCGTGAAACCAATATGGAGGAAGAGTTACCGGTAATGAGAGACTGATAGATCTATGCTTGGGCATATGCTGCAGCCTAAAATAAAATATGCATATGCATGGTTGTTATTGAAGCAGTGAACGCTGGTGGATAGTCATATGCAGGTCCGTTTATCTTACCCTGTGGTGGTGGATATCGCGGTGTCCACCGCTGGATGAGTGCAGTGTGGGCTACCTGTGACCGTTACTTTATAGACGCTAGTCTCATACGTCCACGTGAGACACTTCCTGGATCCGGAGCGTGCGTTCAACCGGAAGTGACGTGACCGGAAGTGAGGTATGCGTTCCATATGCGTTCCAATATTGCATGGAGTGGAGGTGTGCTTTAAAGGCAGCGCATGCTCAGATAAGGTTATGCAGTGAGATCGCTAGTACAGTCTTTTTAAGTGCAGATAGAGAGCAGAGGATTGATTCGTGAAGATGTAAGTGCTCAAAACATTTTCTTATGGTCAGTATAGGCGACTCTGAAGAGAAAGAAATGACATAGTTAAAGAACATGTGGTTATTCAAATAAACGATAATACGTCATAGTCCCTATTAAGACCCTTAGGAGTAAGTGTTTCTAAAGTGTGAATCCAATATGATTCTCGTTTTTTTAGCAGTGAGATCCGATCGCCACCGCGTCTCAATGGGGGTATATGGTCAATCACCTGAAATTTAAGTTGACAAATGGTATGTCCCTGCGAATGGAAATGGTGTGGGACAGGAAGAAGTAAATTTGTGCAATGTATGGTAGATTTGTGTTTTGAAATTCTTTCCTTCACTGGGAGGGTAGTTTCCCCAATGTACAATAATCCACATGGGCACTTAATGACGTATATTACAAAGGACGTATCGCAAGTAAAGAATTGCTTGATATGAAACGTTTTCCCTGCATGTGGGTGATAGAAACGATCACCCTTGAGGACATTGCTACACTGGGCACAGTGCAGGCATGGATATGTCCCCGTTTTGGGACGAGTTATGAACCTTTGTTTCTCAACTAGTGAAGGACCAATATCTGCCCGAATGAGATTGTTTTTAAGATTTGGTGGTCTTTTAAAGCATGGCATGAATGGTTCCCGAAATTCCGGAATATTTGGATGAGCTGTGGACAGGAGATGCCAATGACGTTTAATCGTTTTGTGAAGTAAATAAGCAAAAGGGTGATATGTGTGGATAAATAAATTGAAATTACCTCAAAGTTGAGTGCCGAGTTTTTTAGATACCTGTCACACAAGCCTGACCTCACCACTAGAGACTCCAGTGAATACCACGGTAACCACTTAGTTACACCCATATCTGGGTAGGCCTGGTGCTGTGGCATATTGGCAAAATACAGAAGTGGTGACGTGCTTCTATTAGGCCGGGGTCAGACATGCGAGAAACTTGCACGAGTCTTGCATGTTAATACCCGGCACTGCCGCCGGCACTCGGACAGGAGCCTGCAGCTGCATGTATTTCTATGCAGCCGCACACTCCGATTTTGGCTTACAGAAACTGAGTTAAAAAAAAAACCTCATCCAATACCCAACATGTGCACGTGTCCTTAGTCTGACACTACTTATGTCTGTGAAAGTACCTCCTGCTAGTGTCTACCCTAGGGGCCGCCAGGTAATGTGGAATACTAAACTTAGATGAGCAGCTGTAGGTAAAATGGCTTGTTGATCCAGGGATACTAAAACCATCTTTGCTCTCTAATTTTTTTTTTTAATTAATCATTAAATTGATTGTGAAATTGTAAAATGTTTTTAGGGGTGTACTTTGTTTAAAAAAAAAAAAAAAAAAATTTTGATTATAAAAAAATAATAGTGACAATAGGTAAACTTTTTTTAGGGATCACATGGTAAAAAAACTTTAGAGATGACTTATTTTTTTGTATCGTACCAAAGAAATAAGATTAATTACAAGAACCCTCCTAGTACTTACTTGTCTCTGAGGATCTCTGGTTAGCATATTAGTAGTTTAATAAACCACTGGTAATAGTGTGCTTCTAGAAGTATTAAAAACCTAGCCTTGCCCACAAATAAAAGTCAGATACACACAGCTAGCACAGAGAGGCTAGCGGAGAAAATGTGCATCACACAAAGATGAATACACCATTGCAAGCAAGCAAGTGGGGGTGAGTAGCACTTGCTATAGAGGTTTGCTACCCATTGGCTTTGTGAGGGCTACAGATGTGTAAGAAAGCTACAGCTTGAGCTGCAATTCGTGATGTTTGCCCAAGTGGAGGAGACCAGGCAAGTACTGCAGTTACTTGGCGGAGTACTGCTATTAGAAGACGGTGTGGATTGCAATATCAGATGCAGGGGACCTTGTATGTAAGGAGTGCATGCTCCAGCATATGCAATGAGAGAGTCAGCCAAGAGGGATAAGGAAAAGCCACATCAAAGGAGGCAATCAGCTACTGCTGGAGTTTTATAGCACTGCAGCACCAGAAAAATCTAGGAGACTGGTACTTGTGTGCAAGGAACTGAAGTACCATACACTACAAATGTATGCAAACTGCTAGACAAGCTACTTTACAACATTACGGTCAATGCAAGGTGACCATGAAAGGTAGTGACAAGCACTGTGAGCGGAGAGTAAATTGCATAGAAAGTGACACGGAAACTGTACCAGGGGGAAGGAGGTGCTGTTGAAATGATTGCCAGCAGACTGTCATAAATGTCAGTACCAATCACACTTTACAAATTGTTCTTATGCTTTAAAGCAGTAGACTTAAATGTGGCTGTTAATACATTACAGTCAGTGATTCTTTTGAAATCATGCCATACAGAGAAAATGATCAGAAAACTTCAGATTACTTCAGCAAAATCAGCTGATTGCTTTTAGTATTGTGAGGTGGACCCAATGAGATGGAGCTGGATCCATTGAGATGCTTTGCATTATGTCAATGTACCTTCTTTAGGGCTTGTTTTGTGTAGAGAAAGTCATATCTTTGAAAGATATAATTTTGAGGTGCCACTTATTGCGTAGCTTTTATTAATTTTTGGACTAGTAGAATGGGGGGCGGGCTAATACGGGAAAAAAATATTGTTTTTTGAGCGCTGTATGAGTAATATTATGACTTTAATATATACTGTATGTGCATGGTAACAAATGAGACAATATCAATTATATAAAAAATGTTTTTTAATTTCACTAACTTTAGATTATATGGGAATTATTTTGATTTCTTACATTGAACCTTTTTTTGAATTAAATTATATTTCTTTTTTTGGCCCACTATGGAACTTGCCTATATGATATTTTCACTATTTATTTATTACACTGTAATATTTTTGTATTGCTGGTCTGTGACTGACTGAGAGCCAGTTCATTAGGCCCAGCCTCAGGGAAGCCATGAAAAGGCTTTACATATGGCAGACATAAGCGCCTTGCTAGATGACCCTAAGATTGTTGTGCTGGTGTCAAAGGAGTTACAATAAGAGCCTCCTCCCTCTGTTAAACTTCTTAGATGCCACAGTCATTACTGACCATAGCATCTAATGGGTCAAATTATTGAGGCTGAAGTTAGCTTTAAGTTTCGGTATGAAGTCAGCTGTATGTACAGCTTACACCCACTGCAGGTGGCGGATTGCTCAGGTCCTTCGGCAATGCCATCTCTGCAACATATCTGTATAAAAAATTATGACAAAAATAAAGATAATTGGAGATAAGTATCCAAGGAGACTTCCAAGGTAGACAGTGTATGACCTGGGCTTGGTGCACGAATTTATGTTTTGGTCTCGCTTTCAGGTCACATATTTCTTATTGGTCCAAAAAGGGAATTTTCTGCAGAACCAAAGGAAAGAAGTTAAAACTTAGCCTTTAATCATATTGGGCACAAAAAATTGGTAAAATGTGCACATTTTAAAAAAGAAAACTCAAAATGCTTTTGCGTTTCGGATAGAAAAACTGTACCAATTTTAATTAAGGGTTTTTCTACCTGAAACGTGTAAACATTATGGGTTTTCTTTTTTAATATGTGCACATTCTCCCAATTTTTTGTGTCCTTTATGATTAAAGGAAACATTTTAACTACTTTCCTTTGGTGTTGAAGAATATCCCCTTTTGAATCATTGAGAACATATCTTATGCCAAGGATGAAAAATCACTTAATGTACACATGTGCTATTTTAGGGGTTACAATTGTAGTAAGTGATGGCTTAAACCCAAAGGAAAGGAATTCTACTTAAAATTTCTAAAAAGCCAATTATAACTAAATCAGAAGTTAGAGCAGCTCCAAAGCAACCATGTTTCTTATACTGCACTTGATATTTGCATTTCTCTCTTTAGTTGTGGAGGCCATTGTCTACTTGATACCCGTTTTCTCAGTTAAATGTCTTCAGAATTTTGTTCTCTGATTATTATTAACAATAGGACATTGATATGTTACTATGATGTAATCCAACTACAGTCGCTTTAGGGTATGTGCACACGTTGAGTATTTGCGCTTAGACGTTTTGGCAGCGGCAAAAGTCAAAAAGTTCCTGTTAGTTTGTATAGTTGTTTTTTACGCCTCTTCTGTACTATATTGCGCTTCAGGCTCAAACATTGTTCTCCATTTGAGGATCATTATGTGAAGTAAATAACAAAATAATCCAGGACAATTACAACGCACAGATGTTCTCACGGGCTTCCATGGTAACTGAACTATGAATAATATCATTGAATACTGTAGTGTAAGTGACTATGAGTAATAATCCGAAACATCCAAACAGGGAACTGAAGGTTTCTCACAATGGACTTAAAAAAATTGGAGAATCATTGATTGAACCGAGTGAACTGTCAATCAATGTGAAAAGAAACTTCTGCTTTATTACAACCACTGAAACGTATTTCTGAATGGGTCTAGCTGCTTCATCACGGAGTATCCACTAAAGGGATAATCTTTAGGTTAGAGTTCCCTAAATCGCAGCGGTAAGCTCATAGCAAATTTTTTTTTCATCCCTACATTTCCAAGAGCTTTAACTTTATTTTTCTTCCGACACACCCATATGTACTTTTTATTTTTTTGCAAGGCAAGTTATATTTCTTGATTTAATCTTTTAACCTACCATATAAATTTAAAAGACATAAAACAATTCTTTATAGGGTGGAGTTGAAAAATGCAATTCTGTCATTATTTTTTGGGCTTAATTTTTACAATATTCATTGTGCCAATGAATTTCAGGGAGTGGGTAAGTCTTTGTATTTTGCTCCTGCTCTCCTGTCTATTATGAATGTGTGCATTCTAATAGAGCAGAGGGGTTTCATTTCAGTGCAGTTCCAGCACTTATAGTGCTGTCAGAATGCTGATGATGAGGAAACTCGCGCTCCAAAAGAGTACAGGGCAACTTACAGAGCATGAAAATCAGACCGCTCCTATTAGACGGGTATATACACTAAAAACATTTTTAAGTTGTTGGAAAAAAGAGGAGCAAGGCCATGCTTTCATTTTGATTTTGGGTGAAATTACTGGTGGCAAGGTCATCTATAAATGCCAACATCAATATAGTCCACACCTAGGTAATTGCACAGATGTAGGAGGCTCTCCTGGTCACCCCTTTGATGCCCTATGATAAAAGAGCTGATCATTTGTCAAAGCTATGTGCTTTTCAAGCCAAGCCAAAGCTCACAAAAAAGTAAAGAAAAATAAATATTTTTTTTTCCCACAAAAAGTACTTTTACTTTGCAAAAGTGTAATATATTATTTATGCCACCCAGTGAAAGGCACAAAAATGGTCGGTTATGAAGGGGAAATGGTGAAAACCTCTTTGGTAATGCAGTGGTCACAGCTTACATATGGTTTATGTTTTATTTTCCATAATTCAATAATATCAGCAAAGATTATATGTTAAAGACAAATGTCTCTGTGCACACTGGTCAGATGTCTCATTTACCATATACCAATCTAGCACACAGTCTACTGTACAGACAGCAGTCGCACCATGGCCCCAGTGCCTACAAGGGCACAAATGCCCCCCTGCCAACTAAGAAGACACCAGTATTACAAATAATAGGTCTATCACCTCCTGAAATGCTATTTAACTGCAAATGTAGGGGAAATCTGTAGGCAAACAGCATATAAATCATGTCTGGCTGCTTACTGGAGTAGCGACTACAGGGAGAAGATAAAGTTTTATTTTCCCTGTAGCCGCTCGCTTATAGGAAAGTGATTACAATGTGCTCCCTGTATAGTGAGCAGTGACTTCAGTAAGCCTGCTAGACATGAAGAAAATGCAATTTATCCACAGATTATCACCATATCTTCAAGTAAACAGTGTTTCTGGAGGTGATAGGTTCTCTTTAAAAGGCTTGGTTGTCAGTGAGAGTGGGCCTGCTGAAGGCCCATGTCAATACCATCTGGGTCCTCCTGTGAAGCCCAACCACGAGCTGGGATTTATAGGAGACCATCATGTTCACTATGTACTGCAATACTGCAGGATATTGAAACAGTAATCAAACAATCACAGGTTCAGGTATCCTATGAAGACTAAAAAGTAAAAAAAAATAGTTTATCTAAAAATATTTTAAAAATATATGTTTGAATCCAAATTGTTTTAGAGTTTAAAAATAAAGAAATACTAGCTTTGCCCGTGCAAAATTTTTGCACATTGGTCGTCTG
>VIAB01011200.1:0-38107 GCA_009801035.1 Oophaga pumilio
TTTTCCCCAAAAATCATTTTTTAGCCTCCAATTTTTCATTTTCCCAAGGATAACAAGAGAAATTAAACCCCCAAAGTTGTGCAATTTGTCCTGAGTAGGCTGATGCCCCATATGTGGGGGTAAACCACTGTTTGGGCGCACGGCAGAGCTCAGAAGGGAGGGAGCACGGTTTGGCTTTTTAAATGCAAAATTGGCTGGAATCAATGGTGGCACCATGTCGCGTTTGTAGACCCCCTGATGTACCTAAACAGTGGAAACCTCCCAATTCTAACTCCAACTGTAACCCCAACACACCCCTAACCCTAATCCCAACCCTATCCATAACCCTAATTCCAACACACCCCTAGCCCTAATACCAACCCAAACCACAACCCTAACCCCAACACACCCCTAACCATAATCCCAGCCCTAACCATAACCCTAACCACAACGCTAACCATAATCCCAACCCTAACCATAACCCTAACCACAAACTTAACCCCAGCACACCCCTAATGTTAATCCCAACCCTAACCCTAATCCCAATCATAATCCCAAACCTAACTCAAACCCTAACCCTAAAACTTTAGCCCAACTCACTTTAGCCTAACCGTAACCCTAACCCTAAAACTTTAGCCCAACTAACTTTAGCCTAACTCTATCCCTAATGAGAAAATGGAAATAAATATATTTTATTTTATTATTTTTCTCTAACTAAGCTGGTGATAAAGGGGGGTTTATTTACTATTTTTTTTATTTTTATCACTGTGATAGCGTTTATCACAGTGACCAAAATAAACCAATAGGAAAAATCTTCCTATTGTTGCCGGGTGCCGAATGCGCCCACCATTTTCTAACCGGAAGAAAATGACGGCGCCCACCGGAAGATGCATGAGGGCCCGAGGAGCACTGGGAGGTACTGGGGGGATCGGGTACACTATTTCTCTCTCCTCTGATGTGTGATCACATCAAAGGAGAGAGAAATTAAATGGCACATCTGACTTTTCTTTTTTTTGCGGTCGCCGTTATATGGTTAATAACGGTGATCGCAACACCGGGGTCGGTAAAAACCGACTCGAATCATGTTCTCTGCTGTCTCGTCTACCCCCGGCAGCTGAGACCCCGGAGAAAATCTGATTCTAGGGGGCGCTATAGGCTTTTTCCTAAGCGCCGTGAATTCAAGTACCCTTATCTACCGCCGTTAAAAGGCGTATCGGTGGTCGTTAAGTGGTTAAAATGAGCAACAAAGTCTGATAAAGTGCATTTTTAGATTGTCTACTCTAACTTCTCACTATGGTTCATCAAAGTTTTTTCACAGAATTCAGGAGAAAAACAGTTTGAAATGTTACAAGATTATTTCTTACACCAGTTTTTACGCCCGTCCCAGATAGTGACGATAACTTTTAGAAAAGTGGGTGACAAATTCTTTATATTTTATGCCACAAAAGTATCGTAAATTCTAACAAAAATGTGCTCTAGTCTCTACTTGGAGTTAATTTCTTTCATTGGCACACTGTAGCAGAAATATGCATCAAATCCATTAAGAAAGCCTCTTAATTAATTTGGAACATCTTAGTCTAATGTATTGTTTATCAAGTATGGCATACAAAAACGACCTATTATAACTTGACTTACCGTACGTCACACTAGAGTTTAAGCTAAAGTTTTGGTGCATTTTAGGACACGTCCTATTTCTGACTGAGTCATGCCTTTCTTATTTGAACCTATGCCCCCTCGTAAAACGAGTCTACATGTGATGAACAGCATGTTAGATACTGTACTTTATTGGCACAAATTCCTCCATTGTATTTGGCATCCAGTTGTGTAAACTAGCTTGTGGTCTGATAGTAGAAGTGCGTAGCTTTGCCATGGATCGTCAACATATGCAGACCTTCATAAATGTTTAGACCTTGGTTGGCAATGTCCATGATTTGAACGTGTGATTTTTTTTTGCGTTCATTTCTTTTACATTCCGATCAAGGTAAATTGCAGATTGGGTTTCTGCTGTTTCTCCTGAAAGCTATTTTTAAATGTTCTAAATTAAATTCCGCTACATGACGGCTTTGTAGATCTATGACGCTTCCTTAGGTTTGATGAATCACCATCTCACAAAGCGTATTGTCTCGGTGGAAAAGCCTACACGCTTGTATTCCATAGAGAAGCTGATTGCCTTCTTCAGAGCAATTAGAGTATATTTGCAGTTGTAAATTGGTTTACCAACAGAGGCCATTCTCGGATCTCTTCCAGAAGCTCGTTTAATGGCGGTCTGGGCTATCCTGCCAGGGAATTTAGTTTTATTTACAGTGACATCATTTCATACTCTCAACGAAAACATTTCAGTTTGCGAGGTTGTAAAAAAAAGTAATTAAACCCGCCTGCTCTGCCAATTAGTTGCCTAATTGGGCAAACCTGAGTTTTAATTACTTGCCTAAAGCTTCATTTTATGTGTCTTGTGCCAGAAATGAAGCAGGCAGGCAAAGCTTTATGAAAACCAGATATCGGCACCTGGGAATGGCGTGGAGAGGTTTGAGAATACCAGGCTGGTGCTTGCTTGGAACATAAAGGTTGTAACTGTGACTTAATTTAACTTAGCACCTGGGAACATTCTGGACGGTGAGGCTTGGACTCATTGAACCCTACAGTAAATATCTTTATTATTCCACCAAGGCATGCCGTTTGTGACAATTTTTTAATGGGTTATATTCTGAAAGCCTCAAAAACAATTTACTGAATTATCTAACATACAGTAGGTCTCCAGCAGAAGAAAAAGGTCAAGTGCCAGCATGTGTTTAGGTTGGTAGGAATACATAACTTATGAGACCATAACTAATTGTAGGGATTGTCTTCTTCTGGGCCACCATTTCTCTACTACTCTTTTTTATATGCTTATCTACCTCATAATGATTTGGACATATTGCAGTTCAACCACATTGAAGTGATTGAGGCCAAGATGCAATAATTTGCCCAAACTCAAAACAGGTGTTTTGCTATTTTTGGAAGAAAATAACCTTACATCTTTTAACGTGGACAACCCATTCTATAGCCAATTGGCCTGAGAATGCTTTCTCTGTTTCCAAAAACTTTATCAAGTTTACAGTGGGTGAGAGGGACATGGAGACATATACGACCAATATATCACACTTTGGATGCTGCTTTATACCATTTTCGCAAGGAGATCATTGCGATATGGATTTCCCTTGTTTTGTGTAGGATCAGAATACCTAATCCCACCACCAATTTTCCTGACAGAAGCTATCTGTCTCATGTATGCATATGAGTCAGTAAGTGAATTGGAGAAGACCAGGCAGGCAGGCCAAGTATTCTGACCAGAGCATGGATCGTTTGAAATCAGCCACTTTTGACTTTGCTAAATGTAGATGGATGCATGTTCTTTACATAGGAGACAGTGGTATAATAGAGAAGTATTATAGTAATTATATTTTTTCACACATAGAGTAGTATTTTAGCAATTCTATTCTTGTACATGGGGGCATTATTATAGTAGTTCTATTCTTGTACATAGGGGACAGTGTTATAGTGGTTACAGTGGCTTGCAAAAGGATTCACCCCCTTGGCTTTTTACCTATTTTGTTACATTACAACTTGTGTTTAAATGTGTGATCTGTAATCTTAAACTTGTTATCTGATTTGTCTGTGAGAAAAATATAGGCATAAATTCAATTTATGGGATCAAATAAGGTAAAACTGGCATGTGCATATGTATTCACACCTTTTGTGATAAAGCCTCTAAAAGTTTCTGGTGCAAGCAATTCACTTTGTGCGTCACATGCTTAGTGAAAGTAAGTCCACCTGTGTGCAATATAAGTGTCACATATCTGTCAGTATATACACTTTATCTTCTCTGAAGGGCCACAGAGGATGCAACATCATTAACAAGAGCACCACTAACCAAACATCATGAAGACCAAGGAGATCTCCAAACAACACCATGAAGACCAAGGAGATCTTCAAACACCACCATGAAGATCAACGATGTTAGGGTCTGCGGAACGCACCTAATAGATATAATAGAGAGGTGCGTTCGCAGCCCGGGGTCCACCGTGCAGGCGAAGCCCGCTGCTAATAAGATGGCGAAAGTAGCGAACTCTGTTATCCCGCAGAGTCGCTAAAATAAACGCCGTAGCGCGTTGTGGCAGTAAGTGCGAACTCTGTTAATCCCAGAGCCGCTAACGGGATGCCACAGCGCTATATGGCGATAGGTGCAAACTCACTTAACTTCAGTGAGCCGCAAAGTAAAACGCTAGGGCACTGTCTAGCGTCGAAAGCGAACCCTGTTACGTCACAGAGCCGCTGAGAAAAAGTACCGTGTCCTGTCAGGCTCTCAGGTACACGGTCAATTGCTAAGCGAGCATAATACGTGGTCATGCGCTAATGTCCTCGCGGGAGTCACCCACAATCTATGGCGTCTGAACGCCAGACCCTGAATACGGCAATCAAACTCCTCACCGGTTATGCCGGTAATCTAGGGCATCTAGGACACCGACCCTGACCAGCTAGCACACCAAACTCCTCACCGATTAAGTCGGTATTCTAGTGGCTTATTTCAGCCGGGTCCCTAACCACACACACGCATGACCACACTGGCGCATAGCATACAATGGTTGATATTAGCGCATGGCGGCCCAGCCATGCTACCCTTTTATAGCAACAGCTACAGGACCTTCCAGGAACAAGGACCAATGAGAAACCTCTTCCAGAAGACTAGTAGTAACAGGGCCTTCCTGGCGGGCCAATAGGAGCTGCTGCAGAACCTGAGCATGTGACCCCTGATCTCCAATGAGAGATCTCACTCTGGACACGCTCAGAAGGGAAAATGCAGGACTTTGTCCCAAAGACGTCTGCTCCAGCACTGGCTATAATAGCAGATCCAGGAAAGGCAGCAGCAAGTCACTGCCCAGTAGTGGAGTGGGCAAGACGCCTGGACCGACGTCTCTGCTGAGCAGGCTCCACTGCGGCCGGAGATGAATGGGAGACCGCAGCGGGACGGGTTCGAGACTCCCCCTGTGCAGCAGCGGGAAATCGAACCCTAACAAACGAGATCTCCAAACAAGTCAGGGAAAAAGTTGTTGAGAAGTACAAGTCAGGGTTGGGTTATAAAAAATATTCCAATCTCTGATCATCACCCAGAGCACAATCAAATCCATTATCATCAAATGAAAGAACATAGTACCACAACACACCTGCCAAGAGAGGACAGCCCACCAAAAACTTTCAGAGAAGCAGCACAGAGGCCAAAGGTAACCCTGATGGAGCTGCAGAGATCCCCAGCGGAGACTGGAGTATCTGTCCATGCGACCATAACAAGTCATACACTTCATAGATGTAGCCTTTAAGGAACAGAGGGCAGAAAAAAGTCTTTACTTACACAAAAAAATTATAAGGATCCATTTGAATTTGCCAAAAGACATGTGGGAGACTCCCCAATGTATGGAGTAAGGTGCTGTGGTCAGATGAGATCAAAATGTAACTTTTTGCCACCAAGGTAAAAGCTATGTCTGGTGCAAACCAATACAGCTCATTACCCCAAGAACATCATCCCCACTGTGAAACATGGTGGTGGCAGCATCATGCCGTGGGAGCGAGGTTCAACTTCCAAAAAGACAATGACCCTAAGAATACTGCTAAAGCAACACTTGAGTGGTTTAAGGGAAAACAATCTGAGGTCAGACTTGAAAATTACTGTTCACCAAAAGGAACCATCTAACTTGAAGTAGCTGGAGCAGTTTTCCCTTGAGGAATGGGCAAAAATCATAGTGGCAAGATGTGGAAAGCTCATGGAGACTTATCAAAAGTGACTTATCAAAAGCGACTTGCAGCTTCAGGTGCCGCAAAAGGAGGCTCTACAAATTTTCTGACTGAATAGTTATGCACACTGAAGTTTTCAGTAATTTTGTCCTATTTGTTAATTGTTTCACAAAAAAAGAAAGTTTACCCAGTTGTAGGTATGTTCTTTACATGAACTGATGCAAGCCCTAAAAAAACAGTGAAATTCCAGGTTGTGAGGCAGCAAAACACGGAAAATGCCAAGGGGGTGAATACTTTCGCAAGTCACCGTATATTCTTCTACAAAGAAGCAGTATCATAGTCATTATAGTATTGTACATAGGGGACAGTATTATAGTAGCTATATCCTTTTACATTTCTGGCAGTAAAATGGTAGTTATACTTTGCATTACTGGGGAAGTATTATTAGCAGTTATGTTCCTGTATATACAAGTTGGTATCATGGTAGTTGTATTCTTATACATAAGGGACAATACACTAGATAGTCTTCATATCTGTATAAGTTGATGAATAAAAGTCAGAGAAACTCAGATAATAATTCTATAAATATTTAATAAAAGGTTTCCAATGAAAAGATTTTTTTTGTTTTTAGGACACACACACTTCCTAGACAAAAAGTGAGTCTATAAATTGAGGTTATCTGTGAAGGGTTGGATAAAAGTAGCAGACGGTAAAGAGTGGAGACAAGAAAAAGATAAATTTCTCTTATTGCTTTGAAGACGAACATTTGTAACAGTTTGTAGATTTGCTTTCTGCACGGAACAAGAAGCTGCAGTCGGGTTAAAGGATAGAGCCTGATGACAGGTAGGGTGGAAGCTGAAACCCAAACTCTAAACTATTTGGAAATACAGATTTGTTACAGCTGGTTTTAATATAGGTGAATGCAGAGACTATAGAGGTTCATGTGAACGGTTTTACAAGTTACTGAAAATCATTCTTCACACAGATGATCGCAATATTTGTACTTAATTATGAATGAGGCCGAGCACACCAGAGCCATATTAAGAGGACTTCAATTAACCCATTCCCACCATGGCCAATTTTCATTTTTGCACTTTCATTCTTTCCTCCGCAACTTTTATTTTTACTTTGAAATTGTCACATGAGGGCTTGTTTTTTTCCCAAGACAAGTTGTTGTTTTGAATGACGCCATTCATTTTACCATAAAATGCGGGGAAAAAAAATTAAAGTATGGAGAAATGGTGACAAAAACAAGTAATTCCACTAGTGCCAAATATAAAATAATAAATAATGCATGTAGCACAAAAACCCGATTTAAATAATTCTTCATTTTCTGATGATAGCTTCCCTTTAAGGCTCTTTGGGAAATACAGGTTCCTCTATGTTTGGTAATCCTAAGCTTTCTTATGCAAAAAGTGGCCTCTTGCCAACAAGGTCATGGGGGGATTTGGAATTCTATAATAGTTATAAAGCTACCAGTTGCTAAAGTATTAAACATAAAAATAAATGTGACTGGGTGGTTATAGGGAATATTCTCCTGCATGGCTGAAGTCCTAGTACAGCAGCTCATGGAAAGGAGCTAGATAAGGACTAGCGCTCCCTTGTCAAACCCTTGGAGGAGTCTTGGATGCACTGAGTGGGTTAAGCTTCTTTCACATACAAGTGTGCGATTTCCTCTGCCGCTGTCATGGCTTGAGAGATCTTTAACACTTGTTCTGTTAAAGATGCTTTGCTTATTACAAACTCAGTGTGAAGCATCGCAGAGGTGAACTCTCCTCTAAGACACCTGGCAGTAACCACCTTTCAGCTCTCCCATCGCTGGAAGTTGTCACACACACCAAACTGCTTAGCAAATATGTTTTTGTCTTATTTCACAGCTCTATTGTGCAAGCAATCTATTTTTTCACGTACTCACACGTTTTATCTTTATCTACCCTGAATGGTCACCTTTTCTATTCAGTGATATGACAAGTGAAATTTATGAGAATACTTGGCTGCGCGGAAAGGAAGTAAATCACATTATGGATTGAGGATTAGCTATAACCTTGGTTATCTTAAAGGGACAACTTCAATAGTAAAACAGGGCAATTAAATTGGTTTTATGGTTTAGAAATTATATTTTTAAATTTTAGGAAATTCTAATAAATAAAGGGGAGCCACTATTTGGAGCTCCATCTATTAGTCCATTTAGAGGACCAAACGTCTGTGTTCTACAAAGAAGCCTTGGTTGGAACGGTCTTATGCTTAATTTCTCTTGGACCTGAAGGGTGGTTTGAAGTCCAAATTAATTTTCCTTGTAAATCCCTATCTACTTAATGCTATAATCAAACTATTTTCTAATAAACTTGAATTAAAAGTTCCCAACCCTTCCCTATCTATACTATCTAACTGCTTTTCTATTTTTTTTTTTCAATTCCTCTTTGATGACACGTATTTTGGAAATCCTAGTGTGGGATACTCAAACGAAATGTCATCAGGGGGCACAGACTGTGACCACTGCAGCAGCTTCTGCCCCCTCCCTGAAACAAAGCGTCATCAGAGACTCTTATTTTAGGGTCTGGGCTAGTCCCTGCACGATGTGCACTGTGTTTTGTGCACAATGACAGCAAGCTGTCTTGCTGGTTCAGATCAGCAGTTATGAGCTGGCAGGAGAGGGTGTTGTCAGAATTGCATGCAGAGACCAGTGCTGCCAAGGCTGACAACGTGCTCTCCTGCTGGCTCATTACCACTGATCTGAGCCGACAACACAGAGCGTACTGTCATAGTGCACATAGCACAGTACATATCGTGCAGAGACTAGCCCAGCCCCTGAAATAAGCGTCACTGATGAAGGGGCTGCAGCCTCTGCCCAGTGATGATGCTTCATTCGAGAATCTCAACATTCATTTTTAATTAAAATATTTTAGAAAATAGTTTAGATTATGGCATTAAATAGACAGAGAATTAGGAGGAAAATTTATTTGGACTTCAGACTATGCCTTTATATACTCAGGGTATGTGTACACAATGCTTTTTCAGGCTCTTAAAACCCTCTGAAAAAGCACCCAGGAAACACTCAAGCATATGAACATATGCCTTTCTATTTAAAAATCAATCGAAGTTTGTGTTTTCAAGCTTTTGAGCATCTTTTAATCGCTTCCGGTTTCTAAAGTCACACAGCCTAATAAGTGATACATCACTGCAATCTGGCTCTAAGCTCCTACATTATGCTGGTCTCAGGTGGAAAAGCAAAAATCTGCTGACGGATTCTCTTTAAGCTGTGGTATATGGTCATTCTATCAGGTGGCCAAAAGTGACAACCCATATGATCACACTTTATGTTTTCACATTTTACAACATTGACCAACTAATTAATGGCGAATGAAGTAGTAAAGGGCCACTTTTTATGTTCTGGATGCAAATCATGTTTATGATTTATTCATTATATTATCACTTTGAATGATTAGCATTATAGAACACTAATTGCTAAATACAGATAAAAGATCAAATCAATTGAACCTTAAAGGGTTTGCTCACCACTGAGGACATTTTTGGGAAGCCCTGCAGCTTGTCAAATCCTGAATGTGTATAATGTAACCAATGCTATGAATAAGCTCCGCTTACTGGTGCTAGCAATTGTCACAAAACCGCAAGTATGCGATTTGCATGGTTGCAGTCATGTACACACTAGAGTCTCAGCTGCTTCTCGATAGAATCTAGTGAATGAAGTGTATATTCTTCAATGGCCCACAAGTATGAAAATGTGACAATCGCTGGAAGAGGCAAACACAGACGATTCCTGGTGGTGTGTACATTACACACCGTTAGGATTTGGCAACCTGCATGGCTTGATGAAAATTTCCTTATGAATGGTCAACACCATTAAGCATCATTTTGAGTTGCTTCCAAAGTTAGGAGGAAACAATTGGATTGGTTTAGTTGATGAACACTTCATCACAAGACTAGAAATTCATTGCAATATTATATTTAGCTGACATCTCTTCTGCACTACATTGAATGAGACATACGCTTCTAATTTGCCTTGGCACTGCAGTTGGCATCACTACTTAATGCTACAGTGTGGTGGCCAACCCTGTAATTCAACAGTTCTGCTAAACAGACCTAAATACCATGAAAAAAGTAATTGCATTCCAAATTCTAAATCCCTTTCTACCTCTTCCTTGGTTTATTTCCTTGTCTGTAAAGAGGACTAAGCTGATGTGCTTGTACCATAGCCAGAATAGAGAAGCCAAAGTCAGTTCACTGTGAGCGAAAGATCACAGAAACATCTTCTAATATGTCTCACAGACTGGGAGTTTTCGGAGTAGTCTACATTTTTTTTAGTAAAAGTGTTAGGAATTTCAAATATGGGAATTGAAGACATAAATAAGAATATTTTAAGGAAGGGTATGCAAGCAGATCAATAAGAGGAGAATCAATAGAAACAAATGCATGAACAGGACAATAGCAGATGAAGTAACACAGGAACCAACGTTCTGGCAAAGAGTGGTGGGATCAGCTTCCTAACATAAAATATAATATAAGGCCAGGGAACCTAATCTCTGAAGGACACAGAAGAGTTAAATTCCTGCAGAGACGGGCCACGTCCCCTAAAGTCAAATGGAAGCTGCATGCTGATGCAACAGTGCAGAGGAATGCTGCAAAAGGCAACTCAATGAGACGACCAGACACGAGGAGACGCTGCACTGCGTGGTGACCATGATGAGTAGGGTGGCACTGAGAAGGCATGTGAGTTACCGCAGTGACTGACAATCATGCACATATCTTAATCTGTTTGTATTTTTACCTCTGTTGTTACGATCGGAAACATTGTAAATATTGTCAAAGAACAAATAAGTTTGTCCTTATCTGAAATTTTGGTATAATTTTCACATCAGAGTCTTGTCCTAGTTGGTGATCCTCTGTAAGGACTCGTGCAGATGACCCTAATGGTCCAAGCGTGATTTGACAAAACAATGGATCCACCCTGACCAATGTTATTCTATGCACATGTACAATGTATTCTTCGGACCGAGCCGGTCAGAGGAAAAGTTTACAGCATACCTGAGTTTCATTCGATATTCAAATTGCACTCGGCCACGCAAATCAATGAGTCAGTGGAAACCATCGGACTACACATGGATGACATTTGAGTGCAGTGCAATTTCCATGGACTGACAGAATGGAGAAGATGGATAATTTTTTTCACTGTGCTCTCCTCATCCAAGAGAATTGGATCACAATATGTTCTGATCAGAGTTTGATCAGAGTGTGATTTGCAGAATCAATCCAATTCTCTTAGATGAGAAAACATACTGTTGTCTTCAACTGTCCTTTCGTGAGCCAGTCAGACCTTATATTAGCTTAATGAAGAACTTTCCTACATATAGCATAGGTGACCTGCATCCAAAGCAACCCTTGCCTCTGGAAATTTGTAAGGTTATACACTGTACGCAATGCCAGCTGTTTAGGGGGTCTCAAAACAGTAAAATTCATCATGATCAGCTTATAAAACCAGACCATTTAATCAACTACACCGATAAATCAACCAAGTTATCAACAGAAATAATAATACACATATTAAAAAATATGTAGCCTTATAAACGACTATTCAGAAGATGATGCCAGGAGAAAGTATTCTACATTTCCATATCATTTAATCTTAAGTAATGTTCGCTAAAAGGGGCCTTTATACCCCAGATTACCCTGGTTCTCCCAATGTTCTCGCTAAGCTTTGCCAGCAGATCTATTAAGGCAAGAAAACTTCTACAAATTTCCCTGCCAACAATAATGGCCAAGCTGCAAGTGACAGGAGCCGAGGAGAGTTGTTTAGATTGTCCTAAACTGTCTTCCACCCCCCACCCCGATATATTGAAGGTAAAAGCCAGAAAACTAGATGTTTACTGAATTTTCAAAGAGCTATTGATAGCACAAAACTGCAGAGCCTTTGCTCTCCAAGTCTCCGACAGCTAGTGAGTGATGGCGGCCTTCAGAAGGTATGAAAGTGATGAAAAAGAGTCACATATGTTCTGGAGAAAGATGAGAACTGGGGTATATTTATACTCAGGCCTCACTGTTTAGTTATTCAGTTTATTCCATGGACAGATACATTACTTTGTCTTATATGAGTGAGTGTATGATCTATAAGGACGTTTATCAATGATGAAGTTAGTAATGATGATGATAATACAACTTATCATCTCAGTAAGAGAAAGGGGGCTATCTAATCTTTTCTTTACTTCATGGTACATAGAGATTTCCTGGGGAGGATTTTAAGACATCTCAAGTTTTCCAAGTCCAACTCTTATAGACATCTTTAAAAAAGTTTGGGACAACCTTTAAAATATTAAAGTGTCATTGTTACACCTGGGACCAGTCTTCAGCTGTCCGATATCTCTCTCTCCTGTCTCCCCATACATAGAAACGCTTAAGTTGCCGATGTTCTCGATGAAAGAACCATTGCCAGACTCAATGAAAAGATCAGCTGTTGAAATTCCAAATAACAGATCCTTCTCTGACGTCATCTATCGGGTAAGAGTTGGAAGGTCGTCATACATATTACATGGTCTTCCAATCTCACTGAATTTAGCAGGCTTTGATTTTTTTTATTTAATGTACATCGGGTCCTTGAAATCCTCCAGTCTTTGTTTCCTGGGAGACATGGAAATTAGAACACTTTCAGAAGAAAGAAATCTGACTCTCTAGTGCCACTATGTCCGAGCATTAAAGATGACTGAGAAATTCAGCCAAGTCAGAGACACCAGAGAGCGCATTGGCCTAGTTGATCACCGGCAATTTATTGAAGTCACATTTTCTTTTTTTTAGTCTTGTGGCACTCTCTTATATTTCCAACACCAAATTCTTCAAAATGGTCACATGGTTCATGAATTTGGGGTAAAATAAAAAATGCACTTAATTTTTGTCTTTATTCTTTTTCTTGGAACATTTTAGCACCAAGAGTCACACATCCTTTTAAAGGCTGTACGTTTGTCTAAGAAATGTGCCAAATTGAAAACCCCTCCAGAAATCTTACTACAAGTAGGGACTGGAGTGAGATGCGCCAGTGCGCCAAAATTGTGACAGTTTGTAAAAGTCAAATTTCATGAATCTGTCTAAAACATTTGGATTAAAAAAGGTTTTGTGCAAAAATAAAATAAGACTTGAAATGAAATGAAAGATGACCTGTTGAAGCACAATGTAAGTGCGAAACGATTGTCGTCTGCATTTGCTCCATCGTTTTATCTGCCTGCTGTTGGTAGCATGATGCCACAATAAAGGATTTTGTTGCACGGGACGGTATGTGCCTATCTGCCTTCTTCTCTTAAAAAAGAAAGACAACTTAAAAAGTGATGCAAGTTGTATACAGAAATATGGACAAATACTAAAAGGAGCTAATTACTCCCAAAAAAACTGGAGAGGTAATGAGTCTGGGCCAATATCTGTAGGAATTGAAAGGATAACGCTGTTCCTGAAGAACATGTCTCAGAGTAAATCTACAAGAAACATTTTCTTAGTACTGATCCCTTTTTAATAATCACATCCACAGATACTGTATATTCATAATTCTACTGCTACCTACCAGAGTGTTGTACAAGAGCTCAGATTTTGGATTAGGGGTTATTTTTGTAGTCGAATGACTAGAGCTGCTGAGCTCAGTGATTTGCTGCCGTGCTTTTGAGGTGATGTTAGCGCTGCAGATAACAACAGACACCAAGAGCAGTGGTGGAGACTCAGCACTGGACCAGGGAGAATAAGTAAAGCTTTTTTTTTTCAAACAGTTTTAAGCTAGGGAACAGAGGTTTTCTGAAAGCATAAAATCCATTTAGTGCCGGATTCACACATGTACTGATTGATGCAGTTGACACATGGTTGTGGATTCAAAAATGAGGATTATTTCTCTCTTTACACCTTTCTGAACTTTTGGATTCACTTCAAAAACAGCATTAAAGAGGTTGTCAACTATTTTAAGATTCAGGATAGGTCATCAATATCTGATCAGTGGGGGAGCAACACGTATGTGTGTTGATCAGGTTAAAAATTAAATTGCTGGTAGAGGAGTGGGAGCTTTCCCTAAGCTATAGCTGCAAGCTCACAATGTTTGTCATAAGGAGCTAAGAGAATTAAAACCAGAAAGCTAGGAGCATTATTGTCCATGCTTCATGAAAAGGTTGGACCATCCTTGAAATGCGTAACCAATGAAACAGCTCGGTGGAGCTGGCTTGTCAGTGTGTTCTTCCTGTTCAACGCCTGGACGATACTGCTCGTTTCCTTGGTTCCTTATCCTTATGATAGGTCATCAATTTATGATCGGTAGAGTGCGACACCCGGAACACCCGCCGATAAGCTGTCCCCCAGTGTTGAGATTGGAACTGACCAGTTATTGAGCTGCACAGCACAGCTCCGCCTATTGTATAGTGGCCATGACCAGTATTGCACATCCACCTCCCACTCAGATCCGATGTGGTAGAGGTACTGCTAGCACTGAGAACAGCACCAAGTGTCTCACCCCCACGATAAGATATTGATGACCTATCCTAAGGATAGGCCATCATTGTTAAAGTAGTGGACAATCTTTTTAAATGCTGCGTAAATAAATCAGGCCTTAAGGACATTGTATTATTGGCTTTCATATTTGTGATACTAGAGATGAATATCAAGTTCACTATATAAAAGAATTGTTTCTAACTTGAATTTTCATGCCAAACACAATTTACGTTAAAAATATATTTTTGAATTTTGAAACGATATTAGTCAGTCCAGGAATGACCTCATACCTAATTTGTAATATTCTATTATGACAGCTTTACCTGAAGGTGCAGCAGATCGGACACATTACTAGTTACTTTTAGTGCAGTTGATTACAAAGTAAAGGATGAGTAAACCACTAAACAATGATGCACAAAGGTCAGTTTTGGGTGTGTGCAAATCGCAACTCGCTGTGCTGTATGAAACTTATGTACATACATAGACAGACAGATGGACAGATGGGTACCAGATAGAATAGCTGCAAGCTGAGGATTGTTAAAATAGAACATATCATTAGAATACAGAATTGCTGCTGTGCAATTATATCACACTCTATTAATAGTATATATATGAAATTTATCTGCTTAAAAAATAATCACTGTGCACATGCATTCTGCTCGTGGAGTCACTGAGTACAGACATTACATTACTTATCCTGTACTGATCCTGAGTTACATGGATCGCCCGCCAGTGGGATACTCGGTACCCGGCCGGTGTATTGAAGGGATGTGTCACAGCGGCAGTGACCCGGTCTGTGGCCCTGGGCATCCAATGAAAGGGGATTATTTACAGGGGAATGAATAGAGTTTGTAGTAGGATATTCATGACGCCACTTGTGGTATCTGGTCAGAGATGACCAGCGCTGCAGTGCAGATCCCCTGAGACTGATGGTGTGATGCAGCAGCGTTGGAATAGCTTCCCACAAGTGAAGCTTGTGGTCTCAGGGCAGGATGATGTTGTAGAATTAGTAATATGGTGCTCGGAGATGTAGCAGGGTGGAGTGTGTGTCGCATGAAGAAACTGAGGAACAGTCAGTTGCAGTTTCCAAGGCTTTACTCACAGTTCACGTGCTAGCAGTACAGGTGCCCGCTTGGTGCCACGTCCTCCAGGTGAGGGGTCCAGCCAACTCCCAGATGGATGGAGAAAGCTAGTCCAAAGCTCCCTGTTAGTATATGCCTTCTCTGGCCGTCTCCCTGTGCTGATTTCCCACTCCTTTCTTCCTTCCAGCACCTTCACAAACAGTGTCCCAGATCAGCGGCTGCGAATCCTGTCGGACAACGTCTTATCTCTGCGTTTCCTTGATTCTACATTGCTGCCTCTCCGGAAAAGATGAATGTGGTTGTTGTCTGTGATCCCTAAAGTTACCACAGCTGTCGGCTTGCTAGCTGAATCATAAAGTTCTTCCACTAGTCTAGGGGCCGAGTTCCCTTCTGCAACCTAGATTCTCCCAGCCGGCGTCCGCCAGTCCTGAAATGAGCCCACCTGTAGCTTTCAGCTCAGCCGTGTCTCTCTCTGAGAATCCCTTTTCCCTTACAGGGAACCTCTCTTCTTCCTTTCTATGAGCAGCTCCTTATTACTGGAGCCTGCTCCCAGATCCTATCTCTTCCCCCTCTCCCTTCTGGGAGAGCTGTCTCAAACACATCTGCGCTCTTCCTCCCCCAAGGGGGAACTCTCCTCTAACTTCCTTCTAACTCCTTCTCTGACCCACAAGCTCCACCCACCATCTAACACCCCTTGTTAGCTGAGGCATAAGAACTCAGCTAACGAATGTGTGTTGGGTGCAGTGTTGACAGAGCCAGGTGTAATGTCTCCACCTTACCTGAAAGTTGAAATACCACATCTCTGGCTGAAACGCAGTACCTCTATGGCGACTGAACCCTCAGGGGCGCCACATACATCCTGTATTATACTCCAGAGCTGCAGTCACTATTCTGCTGGTGCAGTCACTGTGTTCATACATTACATTATTTAACTTGTATTAGCCCTGAGTTACAGTCCTGTTGCATACTCCAGATCTGCACTCACTATTCTGCTGGTGCAGTCACTGAGTACATACATTGCATTACTTATCCTGAGTTACATCCTATAGTATAGTTTATTGCTGCATCAACTACTCTGCTGGTGGAGTCACTTAGTACATACATTACATTACATATCCTGATCCTGAGTTACGTCCAGTATTATACTCCAGAGCTGCACTCACTATTCTGCTGGTGGAGTCACTGTGTACATACACTACATTACTCATCCTGTAGTGATCCTGAGTTACATCCTGGATTATACTCCAGAGCTGCACTCACTATTTTGCTGGTGCAGTCACTGTGTACATACATTACATTACTCATCCTGTACTGATCCTGAGTTACATCCTGTATTATACTCCAGAGCTGCACTCACTATTCTGCTGGTGCAGTCACTGTGTACATACATTACATTACTTATCCTGTACTGATCCTGAGTTACATCCTGTATTATACTCCAGAGCTGCACTCACTATTCTGCTGGTGGAGTCACTATTTACATATATTACGTGCCCTGTACTTATCCTGTCTTACAGCCTGTACTACATTCCAGAGCTGAATTAAAATGTTTTTTAGGCTTCATAGCTGAGTTCTCTTAGCATTCATTATCTGTTTTTTGTCTGGTGGAAAGAGTATTCATCATACAAGGCTCTGTACCTTAATTTGAAAAGGACTTAAAAGAACAAGAAATAAGAGTCCGCTGCATTGAGGGTGCTTAAGCTGTTAGGTATTCGTGTACAAACAAATAAAGGATTCGTTGTGGAAAACTAAATTGGAGCCCCCTCTTGGTTTGTATTTGGACCACCAGACAACCTATGTCTGGGGGGTGAGTTGGGGGCAGCTTATTCAGCCCCTTTCTTCTCTCTGAGAAAAAAATAGCTGAGCCACCATTGGGCCTGTCTCTCCATCCTATTTTTCCCCATTGTGGGATATGACAAGGTGAAGCGCTTTGCTAATCTATACTATCCCAATAATTCTGCACAATTCTCCATGAGTCACAAGCAGGTGAAATCGATTTTCCCCAATGTAATCTAAAGGTGGACAGAACACAATGGACTTGCACATAGGTGAAAATCGAACTACTCGTTACATGAAATTAAATGTAATAGTGATTTAAAAAGAATATAAAAATGTTTTTATGCCTTTGTAGATGGAAAATGTCTCCGGTAATATCTATGGAATTTCTTTAGCGCAGCGTCATTCCTCACCTCTGACTTTTATAGCGAAAATCCTCACCGCCAACACAAGATAATCCCTTTACTTTGGACCATGTGGACATAATCTGATTATAACTGGACCCCTTCCGTGCTTTATAACTTTATTCTTATCATTTTAAAAGCATAAGAAAAACAACGATTGAACAATCATATCCTCTGAAATTGCAGTCACGCTCGAAACACCAGGATAACTCCATGGATAAGGCATCTAAGAACCTTCTTTTCTTCTGTGTTTTTCTCAAACATTTTTTGTGGAAAGCAAAAAGGCATTGGTAATACACCATAAGTTTGTCCATGATGTGCTGAACTCATCTAGGTGAGAGGGTAACAACTTTTTTGAGTTTTCTATTAGTTAACAATAATCATTTTGCTAAGAAACATTCGTTTTAGATGGATATTAGAGTTGGACAAAAATATTTGCAGGATCATGGTTCATCAGCCAGAGCGATGCCAACCTTCTCCTACCTACTGGCGCATCTTCTGGGAGAGCAATTATCTGGCTTACAACTATTATGTCTCACATATGTGTCCTCAATGAGAAGACAGGAATAAATTGTTACCAAAAGCTTCTGCTGGTGGCTTATCTACCTTGGGAGCAAAGTATCAGGAATGTCAAAATTCAGCTAGACAGCTAACGCATGTTACAAGTTGTTGCCCATCCCTCTAGAGTTTGTGAGTTCAATTGATTCCAGTCTAAAGGGTATGCCACACTAAACAAGATCGCTAACGAGATCGCTAAAATACGTCACTATTTAGCGATCTCGTTAGTGACGCTGTTGTGTGTGGCATGTAGCAACGACGTGGCCCCTGCTGTGATCTCGCTGATCGTTCACTAGAGTTCTGGACCGTATTTTGATCGTTGGCGTCCCGCTGGTGAGCCTATATCGCTGTGTCTGGCACGTTTTGTGAACGATGTGCGCTGTTTTTTACATCGCAAAGTCGTTAAGGAGATCACTAACCGCTTATGCGTCGTTAATGAGATCGCTAAGTGTGGCAGCTACTAGCGACATTAAAACGATCACAAAAACGATCGCATTAGTATGCGTCGTTATCGTGATCGTTAGCGGGAGCGTTTAGTGTGGCAGTACCTTAAAGATAGGTCCACATGACCGTTTTCTCTCCTTCAGAGAAAAATGGTCCAATTATTCTAATCAGACTCTGTCTGTTGAAAGTTTGATTACTGTGGCTTATCAGTTTTTCTCAGAGGTGGAGAAAAAAAGGTTTCTCCACCTTCTCCATTCTGTCAATCTGTGAAGATTGAACCTCAGTTGGCTGTCATCTAAGTGCTGTCCAATGTTTTTCATGGAACCATAGACTTGCAGTGCTGATTTTGATCGGACACTCGGATTAAAATCGGACATGTCTCTGATTTTTTTCCTTGGACTGCTAGGTCCAAGGAAAAAAATCGGAGATGTGCACAGCCTCATAAGATATCAGTGCTCTCTGTGAAAACCATGGTTAGGACTCATATGATATAATTGATCATGGGTTTGACTATCTTTATACATAACTAGTTTTTCATGTACACCAGCAAATGCACATTTTGCATCTGAGCTGGCACTCGGCACTTTGGACATATGTCACCAAGCTATGCCCCTACTACATGTTATCTTGAATATTGGTAATCCGGCTGATGGAACTTCCACCAATCTGAAGACCAAAGAAAGATGAGTTCTCCATTATGGATAGTGAGTTTTTGTACTTCAGTTAGGTCAATAGGAATTTCGGAAACTCTTGAATCTAGGTTTACATGAATCTAGGAACTTTTAAAAAACCAGCATGTTGAGATATACAAGAATCAGTACGGTCAATTCTATAATATCCGTTGCTGCTTACTAGGGAAGACTGGAAAAAAAATCACGTTGACTCTGAGAGCAAACATTTATTAAAAATAACATGGTTCCTTCCTATAAAATTACAGTCATTTTCTCTTCAAAGTCTAATAGGTTTAAGACTGTCAGATGATTCCATCCGCAACCTCATCTATTTCCCGTAAGAGTGACCTCAGCTTCTGTCTTTTAATTTAGTGTGCTCTTATCTTACAATTTCCTGCTGCTCTCACTGCCTTTGACTTTGAGACCTTCTCCTCTCTGTAGGACATCCCAAGGCACTCAACATGTTGCCCCTCTTGGATATGTATCTTCCTGTCAGAGCTATTGGAGGCTTCGTATTTCTAGATTGTATGATGAGATTCAGTCTATCTCTGAGCAGTCTAAAGTAGCTATTGTATATTGTATATTCTAGCTGAAACCGTTTGATGGAATTCCTCTACTCACATCTGAATTCCATGAAAGATGTCTGCCTACAATAAAAAATAGGAAATTCCTAGAAATCTGTTCCTTAGTTGTCATTTTATATAAAAAGCCGTATAGTAAAAAATGTTGAATGGGATACCACAAGTAAATTTTTTTTTGCTAATTTTAGTTTTTTAGTGCTGTGAATAAAAGAAACATGAAGTCAGTTGTGGGTGACTGTTTATTTTGTCACAAGGCCACTCTCGGTAGGTTACTTCTACTCACCAACCATCCTCTGCAATTTGAAATTTTCTTTGAGCTTTTTATAACTTTTTACTTTTAAATCTTATGAAACCTTAATAACTGGCAATAATTCTCCTGGCACTCAGCACTGAGCCTAAAAATGGCTTCCTGCAAAATACACGTCAAGAGCATGAGAAAGTGGCTTTGCTTCAGGAAATGGCAGCATCATACTGCCAGACCCACAAAACCTGCCAACATCAAAACTGAATGATTCCCTAAATCCTTGTGGCTCTTAGTACAACCACAGCGTCTGAAGGGCAACCGTGAAATTCCAGATTAAATCATTATACATCAAGTCTTTCATGTTAAGATATCTTCTTGTAATGGCATTTACATGGGGGGTCACTGGACACCTGCAATCAACCAAAACATATTTTGAGAGTGTCCAAGTAAGAAATCTGGCTATACAAACTTGACAATGAAAAACAATGCACATAGATATCCACAAATCTCTGTGTTATGCACAATTGTAGCTAGGCATGGGCTTTGGTACTAAGTGCCATGGGTGTCAACGTCCATTCTCCCTTAAGGAGAATGTGTCATCTTTTTAAATCTGTTTTTTTGGGTGAAATATATATATTTTTTTAAAAAATATAATTTTTTAAATTTCGCAATTTTTACATTGGCCACTAGGGTTTTTTAAACTTTGACTTCTTATTGTTACAGGAAATAACGATATATCATACATATCTCATAATGTACTTTATCTTTTGTATTGAAGTGTCTAATGAGCATGGACAAAGGTCATTGTGAAGGGAGAGGGAGCAGGATCAGCTGTGACATCA
This sequence comes from Oophaga pumilio, assembly GCA_009801035.1. Taxonomy (NCBI): domain Eukaryota; kingdom Metazoa; phylum Chordata; class Amphibia; order Anura; family Dendrobatidae; genus Oophaga; species Oophaga pumilio. The sequence continues at coordinate 20,811 of VIAB01011200.1, forward strand.
CCTATTGTGATTGGTGGATCGTGTGCTATTAGCTGTGAATTGGAATGTTATCTGTCATTGTAATCATGGCTCTGCTGATATGGAGCCTTCTGAAAACTCTTCCTGAAATTACAGGAAGTATGAATCTAAAAAATCCCCAATGGCCAGTGTGAAAATTGCAGAATTACTATTTGTTTTTACTTGTCACAGACTCTATTAAAATAAAAAAATAGAAATCTTGCAATTTTTACTTTGGCCACTGAGGTATTTTTTAGACTTTAACTTCCTACTGTGTCAGGAAATAATACGTGTAAATAGTCACAATGTACCTTATCTTTTTTAGTTGTTAAAATAAAAATATAGAAATCTTGCAATTTTCACTTTGACCACTGAGGTTTTTTTAGACTTTAATTTCCAATTGTGTCAGGAAATAACACGTGTAAATAGCCACAATGTCCCTTATCTTTTGTAGTGAAATGTGTAATGAGTGTGTCAAAAGGTCATTATGAAGAGGAGGGGAGCAGGGCAAGGATTGACATCATCTATTGCGATTGAAGGATCCTGTGTTACCTGTCATTGCAATCATGCCTCTGCTGATAAGGAGCCTGCTGAAAACTCTCTCTGGAAAGACAGGAAGTAGGAATCTTAAAAAAGCCCTAGTGGCCAATGTAAAAATTGCAGGATTACTATTTTTTTTTTTAATAAAGATGGTAATATGAAAAAAAATTGCCAATTTTCTTTTTAAAATACATGTAGCACAAAAATATGATTTAAACAGTAGCTAATTTTTTGGTGATACACGCCCCTTAACCAGGGTATTTTGATACAGAGCTCGTGCAAAGTAGAATTTTTGCCATGGTTGAAAGAAGGCCTGATTATTACTCCAGAGACATGCACTGCCAGAACAGTCAATTGTTGTAAACTATAAATTCTACGATGTGTTCTTTCTTGCACATTTTTGCAAACTTTACTCTACATTCTGAAATTACTATATTTCCCGACAATCTAGAAAGAAAAATACCATATACAATAAGGAAAACTGTCAGCTAATTAATAGGCTTACGTAGTTTAACAAAGTCTTCTTGTGATTTTTAGAAAATAAAACAATCAAAAACACTTTAGTTTTAAATACTAGCAATCATACGATGGTTATAAAAACAGGGTGCGGCCGTCCAATAGCCACTTTTTAGGTTTCCATTAAGTTACAAGGCCTCATATTTTGGAAATATACATTATCTCTCAGGCAAATATTTCTTTAATATGGCATCTGATCATAAATTATACAATTTTTTATTCGCAGCTGTAATATGGTCGTGTGTATGAGGCTTTTCAGCAAATGGAAATATTCTATTTTGCAACTGTATTTAGCTACTTTGTATGAAGCTATACTGGTATAATTTATTGTACACTACTTTTTTGCATTTTTTACGTTTAATTAAAAAATATGAATATATGACATTAAATCTGTAAAGTGAATAGAGAGAATAAATGTTCTAGGTGCAGCAATAATGTCTGTTTTTCTACAGCAATTTATCTTAAACTGATCTTTTGCCAGATTTCACTGTCATGTAAAGAAGTTTATATGAGTCTAACTTTTTTTTTTAACCTGCCTGCTATATTATTTAATGCTGGGCGACATGTTTAGGCCCTGAATGGTTTGACAGTAATGATTAATACTCTGCATTAAAAGATTCCAGTGGAAGTATTCAGCGACAAGCTGTGCTGCTTGGTTCTCATCGGATGGTCAGGCCTACAGGCCTATTAAAAACAGCAGGTGGCCAACAGACTTAATCACACAGGCTGGGCCCATGGAGTGAGCCGGGGAGCTTTAAAATAAGGGGGATGAAGGAGGAAAACAAGAAGATATGCAATAATAAGCCAGAAGCAGGTTAATACGCAAGACAACACGTAGAATTATTAGCAACCGGTGAAAAATGCAGAAATGTGTGTTAATAGGATGACAAAACCGTGCTATTTTGTATAATGTCAATCCAGACCCGCGGTGTGGAGGCAGACAGGATGAAGCCAATAATATTGATCAGGACTGTACACACTTACCAGATCCATAATGATATAAATGGAGAATGCTGCTCTTTTTGTACACTGCGAAAGCGCAGCCCCATGCGCAATCAAACAAGGGTCTGTTAGAGCATAAATCCTAAATAAATTGTTTATTTAAAAAAATATGTTTTTAAAATGATGAATAAAGTAAAATATGTAATAAATTAAAAAAGAAGAAAAATGTTTTATCAGTAGAGTATGTGAAATATTTGTGCCGTCTATATAAAATCCTTTTTTAAGCCAAGACGTGTTTCCTTGATGCACTCGTGCTTTCAGGATGGGTTATTGCCCACAAGCACTGAAAATATTTAGGACTACTGTATGATCGCCTAGAATGTCATATGGATGCTTTCAGCATTTTAGCGTCTATATTACAACCACAACAAACAGACTTGCCAGGGATTATCTGTACCAGAGTTAGTTTACTTTAAACTTCAGATAGCTGTTGACCAAATGATGGTCTGGCCGATCCTTTCAGCCTACAGCTATCTCAGCCCACTCTACCATACACAGGAGCTCTCGCTCAGCCGAGCTCCTGTTTATTCCATTAGAGCCGCTGTCAGACATATCTGGCAGTGGCTTATCCTTTAAAAAACAAAAGGATCAGCAAATTGAAATTAGATATGCCATATTCTTGTCTTCACCGAAAATCACCTGTCAAGGACCCTCATAAACATTACACTCTTGGTCGAACATATCCACATTGGAAGGTTTGGCCGATGTTGGTCTACTGGGTATGGGGGCCTTAAGTTGGATCATAGGTACCCCTTGTATAACAGTCATCTGGTGGCAGCCTAAGGAGCATTGAGCTTGTGGCTTCATGTAGCTTCTTGGGTTTCAAGTTGGGCATTAGAATCAAAGAGACATTTCTAACTAGTAATAGTAATTACACTTTTAGCAAAAGGTAAAAATCAACATGTCAATGAGGTTGGCGAATACCAGATTTTTGTAACAGAGGAGGAGCGCTAATGCTTATGGAGACCCTGACAATGATCCCCATTAGCTTTGCTGTTGTAGATAAAAAGATTTTAATCTGTCTCGTCTTTTCTTTCAGGATAACCAACTCCAGAAGTATCTGGCAGCTGTTCATCTCTCTTCTCCAATAGGAGGATTAATGGCTGATACATGTTGCCCAGACAAGTCTTGAAGAGTTTATGCCTAGTTTGAAAGGTATGACCTATCCATAGGATAGGGGATAATTAACTGGTTGCTGGTACCCCCACTGATCCCAATAATTAGGGCTCTGAAGGACCCCTGTTAATGGAATGATGGTAGATCCTGCGCACCTCTGCTACCTTTATTCTCTATGGAACCACTGGTGAGCATAGCATTCGACTAGACTTCAGCACTCTCGCTAAGAGAGTATTAAGAGGAAATGCGCATGATCGACCACCACTCTCTTCTTTTAAGAGCCCCAGTTCTTGAGATTGGTAGGAGATCCAACATTCAGACCCCCAGAGATAATGAAGTTATCATATAGATAAGGTAGAACTTCCAAACTTGTCTCAACCATTTTAAAATAGCCATGAGCATGGACCGTTTGGCAAGCTTTTATTTGACAGCCATCTCTCCTGCCTCACTCATACACATGACCGGGTGTACATGTATTTTCAATGTTGAGAGAGAAGAAAGCTGATGTTAGACTCCAATGGCAGGGGCTTAATTCCACCAGAAAATACAAGGATCAGCCATGGCAATTCCAGTAGTCTGATCCTTTTGTTCACCAGCCTCATCTGTTGGGGAGATTCAGAAGTCCCACATACCATACACATCAGGTAGTTGGCTGGTATCATCAAAATCATCGTGTTCAGCTGACTTTCATGTAATGTGTATGGGGCTCTTACTAATCTTTGGTTATACATATGTATGTATATTATAGTTAGGCAGAGTCAAGAGCCGATACCAACTATATTTCTTGACACAGATCATGATGAATAAAGTTTTTGAAAAAAAATCTAATCTTTTTTTCCTATTTCCTCTTTGAATAAACAAAATGTTCAGACATGAAGTCAACGTTTCCTGCTCTCATCACTTTCATCTTCCAAAGACTGACGTAGACCTCAAAAGGCTATTAAGAAGCAGAACGTGCCTTTTGTCTTGTAATTGGCAGATAAATAATTCTGTCTATGAAACACTTACTGCTGTTACTATTCCATGTGTGTCTGTAAGCAGTTATAACTCTCCAAAAACAATTCCACAAAAATTCAGCTTTGCCTTCATCTACGTTTTATAAAATATCAGGCTGTAATCTTTATAATTTAAAGATAACACAAAATAAAGAGGTGATTGAGGACAAGGTACCTTTTGTGAATATCTTCCGTATGTTAACAGTAGACATTAGGCTTCCCGGTAACTGTTCCCCATTCTGTGGGAGAATTTGCATTATATGTCATCATCGTATGATGGATGTGTATCACCTTGTAAACAATTTCTTGATTATACAAGCAAGAAAAAGACACAGCGGCATATAAGAACATCTATAGTCTCCTATGTACCTGTCCTATGATTGAATGGATTTTGTAAATATGATTGGAATTCAACAGAAATAAAACCCACTAATGCAGCCTATTGTGTCAATGTGTACTCAGCTACTTACACATGATAGACAACTTCAAGATGCTGTCTGAGGAAAAAGAAAAAATGAAGAACATGGGAAAGTTTAAAGGAACAGTGTCTTAACACAGGAATAGATACATCTTAGTGAAGGGTACTGTGGGCAGTACTGTTGCCATCCGTATTGTTGGATTTACCAAAATCGTGTTCTTCTCCAAATGTCGGAAGGAAAGAAATGTATTTGTAGGGTCAAGGTGTATAAACTTTGAAGACTTTGCAACATATCAGCCATTGATAGAGGTCCCTTAACAAGGTTGTCCACGCTTGGAGTTTAATTCTGCTGTCAATCTATATGACTACAGACTTGTGAATCCTCACATCCCGTGCACTGCACGATGTCAGGATTCTCCAGCGTCGGGAACATGAGGTCAGGTGACCGCAAGTATGTGATTTGTATACTCTCAGCCACATTCCGAGTAGATGTGTCTGACTTCACTCAATTCACTTCTAATGAGTGAGGCCGCACGTCTAGTTAGCACATGAGCGAATGTAGGCAAATTGCATACTTGCGGTCACATGACCACCCACTACCGGTACCTTCACTGGAGAATCCTAACAGCGCACAGTACACGCGCTGTGAGGATTCACAAGTCTGAGTGTCTTGAAAAGTCTTCTTCATTAATCTTTTTAATTGCTCAGATGTTCACTTACAAGGTAGATACCTCTAGTTAGCATTAGAGAGACAGTTTTGTTCCTTCTTGTAGAGAGCTAATTTAAATATAATTTTATAATCTGATGGGCTAGAGGGGTAAACCTTTAGAGAACCAGACTGATAGAATTTTAAATCTTCCTAATGACATTGTTTACATAGGTTTTGCTGACACAAAGGATCTTTGTAAGGACACTGATCCTTAATGAATTGATAGGCTAGTCATGGCTAAATCATGCTTCTTCAGCCTGTACACTTTAAGAGATTGATACTTTTGCCAAGTGAGCTTTCAACTGTTCCATAGTTAGCAGAATAGTTGTATATTGTATTTACAGACTCTAAGCACCAAGAAAAACAATCATATTCTAATAAGCTTTGGATGAAACTGAGCAAACAGAGAGGAGGCATATTCTGCCAAGCCTGACACAGTTGTGTTTACCCCGCAGAGTTTGTAGCAAATACTGACCTGTCAATTATGCAGTTGAATTATTATAGTATGATGTCTTATCCTATTTGACCTGCTTGGCTTACCATCAGTGATCAGATCAATTGAATGGTTTATATGCTTAGCCATTGTAGATTACAGAAAAGCTCAATATCCATTGGTCTGATGTGAGATTTAAAGGGGTATCCTCAAGTTGTCTCTTGAGCAGCTCACTAGCTATGCAGTTCCCTTACAGTCTTCTCACTTCTCATTTATGACAGTGTGTCTTCTCCTCCTAGAGTGACAGTTCTCTTTGGTAGCAGAACTGTAGTATTAGTAGAACTATAAAGTTCATTGTGGGCTCAGAAACACATTCTGCACTGCTGTAACATATCCACACTGTTATCACTTTATTTACATATAGAGATAACCGGTCATTTGAAGAAGCACATAGCTCAGGACAGCAAGACCTGTGATTAGGAGACTTGCTCTAGAAGAAACCGATGTTGCAGGCTGGTTTGCAAGAGTTATAACAGCAGCTTGTCAGAAGCTGAAAGGGAGGGGGGAGAAGGTGAGCAGATAACTGCTGTAAAGAAATCAATGGGCTGGATAGATGTGGCTTGGATATTAAGAGTTAACTTTTCTCCTGGAATGTAACTACAGTTCACACTGGTCTGGGTCTGAAGTCAGCTATATGCTATGAAAGATAAAAGCTCTCATCACAGGAGAATGACATCAGATAGAAAAAGCAAGTCAATTGCAAACTTTCTTATTTTTATGCTTATGAATTAAAGCAATTTAAGAAATTGCAATGCCCCATTAAGCAATAGGTCTAGTCTGGTACACATGTGTATTCAGATGATACATTATATTGCTCCATTGTAGCTTGCTATGCAGTTGGGAGCTTACTGAAAAGAAAGCCTGATACTAACAGTCTCCTCCTAAATGCATTTCTGCCACCAATGATAAAAAGCTACATTTAGGAGAATTTGAATGGAACCATTTTGAAATCCTTAAATACTTTACTTTTGGCCCATGTGTCAGTAAAGGCTGTTGTGTTATCAATACTAATATAATATCATACAAGCTTTTGGTTTATCGACCATACTTTTCTACAGTGAAGCTTTAGATAGGTTTAGACTGGAGACATCCGTCCTTGCTCTTTTTGCGTAAAGAGCTCATTAGTCAAGATGTCTTGCTAACATTCCTGAATATTCCCTGTACTCAGCAGTATGGTCAAAGTCATCTCTGCCACCTGCCCAAACCTCTCTTCCTCTCATCAACTAATCTATATTCCCAGGGTATTCATCAACTCTTCCCATCTGTTCAGTTACATGGTCAATGGTTCAACCTCAAGGCTTAAGTCATGATCCACAGGCTCCTGGTTGGGTATATTTATAGTGTTTAACGGATAGCATTATAAAGGGAATTATAAATCTTATCTCACTGATAGACTTTATTGGCTAATCAATATCACCGATTACTTGGCCTTATTTGACTCTCCCAGAGCTTACAAATTAAAGATTTGTCGGTAATCCTATGGTGGAGGAAAGCGGCATGTGGGGGACCACGTCTAATAGACACACAACCCTGAACTCTATGCTCATGATCTGTAAAGTTACACTGTCAATAATGAATTATCTTTACTACAAACCAATACAAAAATGGTTTAGATAAGTTATATTATTGTTAGGTAGCATTGTGTGCTCACATTTTCCCATTTTAGTGTATAGTTTTATGCGGTATAACTTATTTTCTGAAAATACAGGCAAATCTTATGCTTATGTTTAGATCACAGAAAGTCATAAAATCAGTTTCATCTGGGTGACCATACAAAGTCCTTGCCGGTTCAATTGAATGGGAGAGAGCTGCCATACCGCAGGGGTGGAAATACCATTGGTGCAATCTGTGCAGTCATACTTGGGAGTATGAGATAAGGTGGACCATATCTGTCAACAAAACTGCAGGCAGCTTCTGTCAAATTCACATATACGGGTCATTGCGATGAGATATTGGACTGCAAAGGAACCGTACACTATTCTTGTACATGGCCCCTCTTCCGTCTGTGTTTGCCTCTGCAATGCTACTATTGTTGTCATACACAATGTACCAAACAGTGCCAGTTCGATAACTCTACCACATCTTCAGTCAACTATGGTCAAGGTACTGGGAGTCAGACTCCCATTAATCTGATAATGATGACATTACTTAAGAATAGTCCATCAAGATTAAATTCCTTGAAAAAACCTTTTGATGGCAAGCCATCCAGAAAAGATTCTTCCTTCATAATCCCTACTTTATCTTACATAACAAACAATATTCTTATTGTTTGACCTAAAGAGCAAGGTTGTTGTAATAGATTGTAAGCTTGCGAGCAGGGCCCTCATTCCTCTTGGTATCTACTTTGATCTGTGTTTATTGTTATGCTGTAATGTCTATTGTCTGTACAAGTCCCCTCTATAATGTAAAATGCTGCGGAATATGTTGGCGCTATAGAAATAAAATTATTATTATTAGGGAGAAAAACTGCATTAAACAGATTTTAGGTGTTAGGATCACACTCTAGGCAGGCACTGTGGTCCAAACCTTTCTTACCTTGAGAGTTACATTCAGTTCTAAAAAATGGTCACAAGTAGAGTTGAGCATTCCGATACCGCAAGTATCGGGTATCGCCGATATTTTGTGGATATCGTCGATACCATTCCGATCCGATATTTTTGGATATCGGAAAGTATCGCTCAACTCTAGTCACAAGCCACATCCAATGCACCCGCCCCACCTTAGTGTCACCCAGAGCCCTGATTACTGGTGTAACAACAAAAGCTTCTCACAGAAAGCACCTTGCCCCATCCTCCCTTACAGGCAGTATATTTACAGCCAGGAATTACCACTTTAGCCTATTCAGAATTCTTACATGAAGCAATCCGACCAATCTATCACATCCAGCTTCCTCACCCCTCTAACAGTATCAATCCTATCTCCAGCTTACCATATTTATTGCCACCTCCTTCCAGTATGTGCACATACAAACCTGCTTTTCTGTGCAGAGCATTTCACAAAAGTCACCATCTGGAGACTTTTTCTTCAACTGGTGCTGAGGAAGCAAATTTGCTGACAGCCGCTAGCCACACTTCATGGACCCGCGAGACATTAGGTGGGGACCCTTGGGCTAGAGTATACACAACAATAAAGGTAAAATGTTGCGAGACCAGTACGCTCCTTGACAGAAGTTATTTTGCTTAACCACGTTATGTAAATAAAAGCTTATAACCTGACGTTAAATTTATCCATTGGCTGTATAAATTATTCTTTTGAAAGCTGAAACCCTCCGAAATGTGGTTTAGGCTAAGAAAATAAATTGACATCAATGCAGAAATATTGATCATTTAATGGACACAGAATGGTCAGATTTTGGCAAGACAAAAGTTTTGTCACCCACAGAAAGAAATGTGATATTCAAACAAATAATTAACTTAAAATACAAATATATGGTGCATAACATTGGTGAATGAAGTTGTGGTGCTATTAGAGTCATCTTTAATATTTTGTGTGACTTCCATGAGCTTGAAGGACTGCATCCATGCGGTTCAACAATGATTCATACAATTTATTAATGAAGTCATCAGGAATAGCAAAGAATGCCGTCTTACGTGCCTCCCAGAGTACATCTAGATTCTTTAGCTTTGTCTTCCAAACTTCCTCTTTCATCCTACCCCAAATATGCTCAATGATGTTGATGTCTGGTGACTGGGCTGGCCAGTCCTTGAGCACCTTGATCTTTTTTGCCTTGGGGAACTTTGCTGTAGAGATGGATGTATGAGATGGAGCACCATCCTGCTGCAGAATGTCACCCCCTTTATGATTTGGAATATAAGAGGTAGCTAATACTTCTTGATATTTTAGGCTATTGATATTGCCTTCCACCTTGCAAATGTTTCGCACACCCCCATACTGAATGTAACCCCAGACCATGATCTTTCCACCACCAAATGTAACTGTTTTCTGGGTGTATTTTGGATCCATACGGGCTCCAGTAGGTTTCCTGCAGTATTTGCGGTGGCTGTGGTGTAATTCTACTGAAGATTCATCAGAGAAATCCACCTTCTGCCACTTTTCCAGCATCCATCTGTTCAGCAGGCTGTGGGACTTTGAAAATGCCACACGGTGTTTTATTTGCCTTTTGTTTAGTGCTGGCTTCTGGGCACTGATCCGACCATGGAGGCCATTTCGAGACAGAATCCTACATACTGTTGTATTTGACACAGGGACTTGAGGTGACCAGGCCTTTTGGAGCTCTGCTGCAGTGGAAGAGAGGCTTGATTTGGATTTTCTAACCAACAAACGTTCCTCCTGAGCAGTTGTCTTGCGGGGTCTGCCGGACCTGGCCTTGTCAAACACATCTCCAGTCTCTTCAAATCTTTTTTTAATTCTTTGTACTTGATGCTGAGACACATTAAAGGGGCCAGCCACCTCTGCAGTGGATCTGGTCTTCAGCCTCTTGATAATCCAGGCTTTGATCGCAGGGTGGATTTTTGTCATGTTGTCAGAGCTCAAGTTGCAGTTCAAGTAAAGGTCTGGGGTGCTGGGTTTCTTTTTATACATACCCACTAATTAACCGATCATTTACTCAGCACAGGTGAGCATGTAAACTAGGATTGGGTGCATTATATGACCAGGCGACAAAACTTTTGTCTTGACAAAATCTGACCATTCTGTGTGCATTAAATGATCAATATTTCTGCATTGATGTCAATTTATTTTCTTAACCTAAAACACATTTTGGAGGGTTTCATCTTTCAAAAGAATAATTTATACAACCAATGGATGAATTTAACGTCAGGTTATAAGCTTTTATTTACATAACTTCTGTCAGGGAGTGTATGTTAGTAATGGCTGAACTACATCTTGGAGGCTATTATTAGTGTGTGTCCTCTCCTATCATAAAAGCACAGAGTGTCACCACATTAGATGGATGTGACTTATTGATTATTACATAAGACAAGTGAAGAATACAGGTGTATCACACTGCTATCTCACAAGAGTAACAAGTTATCACAGTTTCACTTTGAGGCAAACAAAAGGCACCAAAGGACATTACCAAGATAAGTCAGAGGCGAGTCTATCAAATATTTGTTCCACCTCGAACAAGTGCCAGTAAAATGATAAATGTGTTGTTTATGTGATTCATCTTCTAGCATTAGTAGAGTTCATTCACTATGGATCATGAGACAACCAAATATCTTACTCCATCAATTGAAATTTAGGATGAAGGCTAGAGATGAGCTGACCTGACGAGTTTCAAATTCAGCAAATCATGCAGATTTTACAGAGAACTTCAACTCACAGCAACGTTATTCTTTGCTAATTGATTGTTCCTTATTATGCTCTGGTGTCTCTCAAGATCTCAGGTCATAATATATGTAGGATGTAAAAAAAAGGAAATTAATACATCGCTGCTCACCTGTCCGGCTGCCCCCGCAGTCTGCTGTCCGGTCCTTCACACTTCTTTTTATCCTCTTTTCCTTGTCGCGTGCATTCTCTCCTGAATCTTCCTTACAGGCTGCGGCTTACATCTGGATGAGACTTTGGACGTCACTGCGCACCGTGCCAACGCTTATGCTCCGTGATGTAGTAAGGTTATGACGTACAGCACAATGGCACGATACACAGAGACATCTGAGGCCTAGTCCAGGTGAAAACATGGTCAGGAGTGAACAGGCCAAACAAAATGCTTGCAATGGAAGAAGGGGAAAAGAAGAGGCACAGAGGATTGGACGACGGAGTGGTGGCAGGCAGATGAGCAGTTTGGTTAGTATTCATTTTTTTAACCATTTACCTGGAACTCTATGGTTCAGCAATATGTTTACCGCAGCAGGTCACCATGTTGCTAATTTCTTGAAGAGTAAATTGCAAAAAGATTGGTTTTGTAGAGAGTACCAAATTTTGTAAAATTTGTGGAGAACTCAAATCCACTTGAATAAATTTTCTCTTGTTAAGTAAAAAGAAGACCTTTAAAACCTCTACTTTATATCCATCAGTTTAGAATCATGTCACTCCGGTGGTCAACAGTTGGCTACTTTGGTAATGAGTTGAGAATAACCTATATTTGTGCTGAGGATGTGTGCAACACGCAATGAGGGTCTGTGTCACCGCTGGTAGAAGATATGGCACCTAATTTGGTAAATTAATCACATTGCAATTGAGTAACCATAATTTTCCTTAATAACATTGTATAGTTATTCAAAAAAATTGCTATATATATTAGAATGAATCCGAGTACAAATCTTAATTTCTGGACTGGCTGCAGGTCACCTGATCAAAACTCAACTGCTTCATACATGCCTCTGAGGCTCTTGAGCTTGTATCAAGAGATCCCCCGAGTATTGCGGTTGATACCTGGACCACAAATGTCCAACATGTGAAATCGTCTCTACAGAGAGGTTTTTTTTTCCTGTCTAACACCAGTATTTTGCAGCGTTGAACATAAATTGTCATTGGACATGGTAGTCTCCATTTGGGGCTAAGTGCCATAACTAGGATAAATTTCATTGGAAGCCAATCCTAACAATATAATTTTTGAAGTGTAAAAGGAAACATATCAAATATGGGAAAACCTTAAAAAGGGGGTACCTTTGACCTCAATTATCCCCAAAATCCAACAACATAATATTAAAAAAAGAAATTAAAAAAAAAACCAAAACATTCCTGTTGTGATACTTTGAATTTAAGGGGCTTCATGTCAATAATTTTGTTTCCGTCCTGGCAAAAAATTATTAGTTTTCGTTACTCTGTAATTTAGTATAGTCTGTACTAGTGATCTTTAAATCATCATCAAAATATTAAACTAATACCGGAAAATATGTTTCTGGCAAAATGAGACAAGAAAAATTGATAATTTTTTTTTTTTCATTTCAAATTTTTGTTACAGAAAAAAAACAAACTCAAGTCAAATCAATTCTTTTTTCAGCTAAATATAACTTAAATCCAGCGCTGAGCTTTGATAAAGAGCCAAAATGTTTCTCAAGTTTATAACAACACAAATAAAACACAAGGAAATCCTACAACTCATGAATCCCGGCCAGACTGCGACCTATGGCCCCACGGAGAGATTATTAATATTTTAGGCAGAGGGGGCAGCCTTTTGTTTGAGTGAGAGCACAAATTAACTGAGCCAAGGATATTAATTTGTGCATTTACAGAGAGGAATAAACACGTATTACAGAAGACAAGACGTCTCAGCAGAAACCTGCCCTCCATGACCTTTCTGACAGTGGTACAACTCTCCATAGGAAACAGGAGCTGGAGACGGTGCCAGCGACTACGTTACATGCTGGTGGTAGAAAATGATACATTTCAGGCCTTTGACTGCATGTGATGCAGCTGCTGGGAACCCCCCAACCAGAGCTGTAACATACAAGTCTTTCTTTGGCAGGCAGATCGGAGGCCGAGAGAACACAGTATCTTAGATTACCAGCAGCAGGAGGTGGTTACAGACGGTATCTGCCCGCTTTATGAATATTTGTCATGCAAGCAGATGCATCAAGCCTAACACTACAATTATATCATTTCCATAAAAACCTGGCGGAGCATGAAAACCGTCCCAAAGACGTCATTAATGTAACCACACTCTTCCCCAATTGCAGCCGTGTGGTTTTACATTAAATGGAAAAATGGTTCTTATTACTGTATGTAGTGTATAAAAGTAATGGCAAGAATCTGAGTCTTGCACCCATGGGACTAGTGATGACAGAACATAATATTTTTCCTGACAATTTAAACTGCAGTTCCAATAGTCCGGAAGTTTAAGTAACTTTTTTGGCATAAAGAAGCACATGGCTGCTTTGACAGCCCCAGAATAAGATGCAACAGAATAATATGCAATACCACATATAGCCCATTGACAAAGGTGGTGCTGTTTCTTCAAAAAATGAATCATGGTTTTCTAATCTCAATCTTGTCCACTACTAAGACAACCCCTTCTCATACCCTACTCTTGACCCCGATGAAATAAAAAATCTATACTCACCTCCCCTGCTGTAGCCGTTCCCGGTTGTCGGCACTCGCTCTCCCCAGGGCTCTCCTGCGGTGTTGTGACACATGACCTCGGCACTCAATCAGCGCCGGCATCACTGTCCCGACCAATGTACGGATTGAACATAAAGAGGAAGTGAGAGATCAGCTGCAGCCCAGACTTCCTCTTCATGTTCAATCCGTACGTAGGCGGGGACAGTGACGCCGACTCTGATTGGGCACCGGGGCCACGTGTCACAACACCGCATGAGAGCCTCAGGGAGAGCGAGTTCCGACACAGTGGGAAGGGCGCTGGCATGGGGGGTAAGTAAAGGCTTTTTTATTTTATCGAGGACAAACATTAAGTTCAAGAAGGGGTTGCCCTAGTAGTGAACAATCCCTTTAAAGTAGAATTATAATCTCTATCACCCCTTAGACTACTACTTTTACTTTTTTATTTTGGTAGACTTGATTTTTGGACTATTGGTTGATGAACTATAATGATAGACTGATGGATGATTGACTACTGAACTTCCAATATTCATAGAGAAAATAGAATTGTTTTAGACCAGAAATCAATGGTCTAAGAGGGTAAATATAAAAAGTGAAATATTAAACTCATAAAAATGTAAAAAAAATTCAGATTTTTGGAATTCAAAACTTAATTTAGTATTGTATGATAAAAGGCAATTTTGTGAAACCTCATTTTAGACCCCTTCCTCCTGCTAACAACTGTACAATGTGGTGCTTATTCATCACAAATTTAGGGTGATGTCTCGGTTAAACCCCCCCATACATGTTAGACTAATGTCACCTGAACCTACTGATATTGACGGTTTCAGACAATAAAACAATGTGTATAGAAACCACAAATAATTTATTGTTGGGGAAAATATTGATCCAGAATAACTTATTTTGGACTACTGATCCTTTTGCTTTCCCTGAAATAAGCCACCACAAGATTTTTTCATAGAGAACACAAGAGGCTGAATGATCAGCCAAACCATTGTTCGGCTAAAAGCCATTGAAGGTGTATGGTGGGCTTAGCTCCTGGCCTTTAAGTCAGAGGCACACGACTGTAGGTTCTAGGATTCGATAAAATCAAGTTGATTATGCAAATGACATTGCGATCAAACGCTGATCAGAGTTTGTTCAGAGTGCCAGCATAAGGTGCTCCAGTTCTCTTGAGTGACAAAATCGGAGCACACTGTGAAAAGAAGATGGAGAACAAAATTCCTCCATTGTGTCAGTGCGGAAAAATTGACATGAAAACCCCTCCGCACTTATGGATGCGTAGGTGCACAAGCAGGATTCTGATCAGTTAGTGATATGAAAAAGATACTTCGTACTCATAAAATATGTTCAACAGGAGTATTGTATTAAATATGAAATATCCAGAAAAGAATAAGTTGCTTTGATCAACCAGACCTTCAGCAACGCTTCATTTTTTAAGTGGTGGATAAAGACTCTTCTTTAGCTCTGCCGTTTGCAGTTTCTTATGATCCAGAGGACTGATGAAGGTCTGATTGACTGAAAAGTGCGGAGAAATTGGATTGCACTCAGTGTCATCCAAATGCAGTCCAATGATTTCCACGCACTCATTTTATTACATAATCAGATCAAACTTAGGTATTCTGTGATTTTTTTCCTCAGACCGTCTTGGTTTAAGGAAAAGATCGGACATGTGCATGGCCCCATAGACTACCATTAGTCTAAGGGCGATCCAATGTTTTCTCGGATCGCACTCGGACGGAAACTACAATGGTGTGAGTGAGGCCCTAAGGATCGCACTCTGCCATGCAAGTCAATAAGTGCATGGAAACCATCGGACTGGACTCTGATGACATCTGTATGCAGTCCAATTTCCACGCACGCCGTGTAACAATGGAAAAGATGGAGACATTTTATTCCCCTAACAGTATTATCCCATTCTCTCATCCGAGAAATTGGATCACACTATGCTGACACTGTGAGTAGACTCGGATCATAGTCTGATCAGAGTCTCATTTTGGCCCGATTCTCTTGGATGATAGAATCTACGGTCATCTCCATCTTCCTTTAAGAATATTGCAATGTCAATGGAGAGTAAAGCCCTCAGATGATTATCACCAACATAAAAATAAAAGAGAGAGTAGATGACATCCGAGATGTGCCCTCTTTCAATAGTGGCCCCCGTATAGTCATCTAGGCTACTTCTATGGTATATATGCCTTTGCCAGGGCACGCAAAGATATGATATACTGTCAAGGAAAAAATATTCCATTGCTTCTGGGACGTGTCATGTTAAGCAGTGAAAATCATAATGATTTGAAGCTTCACTTTGTGGCTTGGTCTTGACTTTGCAGTGGACGCCTTGAATAAACAGGACACAGAACAAATGCAGAACTCAGTAACTTTTAAAGATGCAACAAAATGATGTACGATTCCCTGCAGTCTATGACAGGGCACTGTCAGGGCCCCTACCAGGCTATTTGCTCTTCAATATTTGTTCTTCTAAAACCTATTGAATAAAACCACTCATCAAGACTTTACACGTAAGGTAAACACGAACAGATAAAACTCGCTGTTCCATTAATTTTCTTGCACAAGTATTTTTTCTAACAAACAGCATAAGTTGTAAGAAAACAAGCTCTTTCTTAAGACAGAGACACCTGGTATAATATTTTAGACCTGACAACTGCATAGACATGTATTTTCATCAAGTCTATGTTTCAGGGTTAGTTCTCATACGCTCTGGAGGACACGGCATGTCAAGTGCAGGTGAAGTATGTTGCCTCTTCGTTTGTCAAACGGTAAATAACTTTCTGTAGTGGATGGGAAAAATACAAAATACAACATCCAAAAAATGAAAGGAAAAAAAAAAATCAAAAGGTTGTGTCTCTTGAATTTCACATAGCACAGCTCAAGTGACACACTGAGCTTTGCAAAGTACCAGGTAGTTCTAGTCACTGGCTAAAGGTGCCCATGCACCTTAGAACCTTAGATACAGTGGCATGTAAAAGTTTGGGCACCCCTGGTCAAAATGACTGTTATTGTGAACAGTTAAGCAAGTTGAAGATGAAATGATCTCTAAAAGGCCTAAAATTAAAAATGAACTATTTACTTTGTATTTTAGGCAAAAAAATAAATATTTCATTTTTTACATGTTAACCCCTTTCTGACCTTTGACATACTATCCTGTCCAGGTGACCTGTGCCAATCTGACCACGGACAGGATAGTACGTCATAAGCGATCAGCCACGCTCACGGGAGAAGCGCGGCCGGGTGTCAGCTGATTCTCACAGCTGACACCCTTCACTAAGTGCCAGGAGCAGTCACAGACCGCTCCCAGCACCTCAACCCCCAATAAACTGCGATCAAACATGCTCGCAGCGTTCCGAAGCCGGCATAGGGGCTGACAGCCCCTCTGCCTTTGGATCGGAGACCCCGCGGTGTGCCATGGAGACCCGATGTTGTCATGATGACATCCCGGTCTCCTGAGCAGTGAAACTTCCTGTCATGCACAGTGCGTGTCAGTAAGTCTCACAGGTCAGTGCACAGAAGCTGCAGCGCTGACAGCTT
>VIAB01011201.1:1291-15272 GCA_009801035.1 Oophaga pumilio
AGCAGATCCGGCAACTCCGGGTAGGTTTTGAGAAACCGCTGAACTGCCAGGTTAAGCACATGGGCCAGGCATGGTGTGTGATCTCGCCTCGCCTCAGAGCCGCCGCCAGGTTCCGGCCATTGTCACACACGACCATGTCTGGCTGTAGGTTCAGCGGTGTCAGCCACAGATCTGCCTGTTCTTTCAGAGCTGTCCACAACTCTTCAGCATTGTGTGGTTTGTCACTTAAGCATATTAGCTTCAGCACAGCCTGTTGCCACTTGGCTGAGGCAGTGCTTCCAGCTTGCGACTGATGTTGTCAGTTCGGAGATGCAGGCTGAAGAGGAGGAGGAGGATGACGTGCAGGAGCTGTAGACTGTTGGGGCAACCCTGATTGACCTTGGGCCCGCAATCCTAGGCGTTGGTAGGACGTGTTCCATCCCAAGATCTGACTTGGTCCCGGCTTCCACTATGTTAACCCAGTGTGCCATCAGCGAGATGTACCGTCCCTGCCCAGAAGCACTGGTCAACGTGTCCGTGGTTAAGTGTACTTTCCCAGTAACTGCATTGTTGAAGTCACGGGTAATGTTGTGGGACACGTGATTGCGTAATGCCGGGACAGCACACCAAGAGAAATAGTGGCGGCTGGGGACAGAGTACCTTGGGATGACCGACACCATCAGGTTGCGGAAAGCTTCCGTCTCCACAAGCCTATAAGGCAACATTTCGAGCACAAGCAGACGAGAAATGTGTTAATTTAGTTCTGTGGCCTGTGGGGCGTTTGCTGGGTATTTCCGCTTGCGTTTTAATGACTGGTGTATGGACAACTGAAGGCTGCGCTGGGACAAGGACGTGGACGTGCTTGCTGATGGTGTTAGTTCAGTGTGTGCAATGACTGGTGCAGGGAAGGAGGCATCTTCGCAGGCACCATGGACAGGGGATTGGCTTCCACGCACAACAGCAGTGGAAGAAGCAGTGGTGTCACCCGCAGACACTGTTCCTGGACCATGGGTTTCGGCCCACAAAGTCGAATAATTTGCTGCCATGTGGCTGATCATGCTTATGGTGGTCAGGCTGGTAGTTTTGCTACCTCTGCTGATGTGGTCATGGCAGGTGGTGCAAATGGCCTGTTTGGGGTTATCGGCAGAGTCTTTTAAAAACAACCAGACTCAGTAAGACCTAACAGTTGTACTGACAACTTCTGTGTTGCTGTTACGAGGAGCGGTTGCCAACCTTCTCTCTGTGGCCACCACAGTGCTTCTTCCTGCCTGTTGTAGTGCTATGCCTCCCTCCCCCTGTGTGCTGCTGTCCCCGCTTTGCATGTCCTCCTGCCAGTTTGGGTCAGTTACTAAATCATCCACCACCTCCTTTTCCACTTCCGCACCCTGTTCCTCCACCTGACTTTCTGTCAATTGTGTCTCATCATCGTCCACCTCTTGTGACACGTTCCCACCATCACCTTTGTGTGAATGTGGCTCCTCCAATATTTGGGCATCGCTACATGCAATCTTAGTTTGCCCCACTTCAAGTGGACTGGGCGAGGGGCCCGAATCTATAAATGGAAAAGTGAACAGCTCTTTGGAGTGTCCAAGTGTGGGATCAGTTGTCTCCGGGCACTCGGCATGGGAGGAGGAAAGAGGATCAGGGTGAGGAATATGCTGTCCAAAGTCACAGCTACTCAGACTTGACCATGTGGAAGACAGGGTGCTGATGGTGGTGGCAAAGTGACTGGAAGCTTTATCCGCCATCCAACCAACTTTCACGCTGCTCTGATGTCAAGAGTGCTGTTCTTCTGTCCCCTATGAATTCTGTCAGGAATCTGTTGCGAGAAGATGTGGTTGTTTGTTATGGCACAATTTCAGCTTGCCCACGGCCTCTGCATGCACCATCACCATCATGTCATGCGCATTTCTCATTTTAAATGAAGTACAATATTTTCCACGTTCACTACAAAAGGGTGAATTGGGAGAAAACTTAGATGTGATCTGTGTGCGGGAAAACACACTTTCAAATATCTGGACTGTACTTTTTTTTTTTTTAGCAAACTGGTGTCAATATCTAGGGTAATTGTACTGGAGAAGGAGAAAAAGTGAATGCTTGGAAATAGCGCACCTCAGAGGGAAAATTAGGCATTACCCATTCTAATTTTTCATAGGTCATTACCTGCTATTTCTTAGGCTATTACACCTGGAGATGTTTTCTACATTAGCTCCATGTCCTAGCAGTTTGGGGTGGTTCTTTTCTTGGCCGAACTATCTAAATGTACTTAGCTACCGTCTTTGGGGACGCCCATTTCTCATGTTATTTGATAACCTGTATAACGTAAGGTTTTCTATTTTGATATTTTGTATACTGTACATTGTTGATATTTGCCCTGCTGTGCCAGAGTTGTCCTAATGGGGGCAGTCTCAATTTACTCTACATTATAGTCTTTGACTTCTTTATAGCTTTATAACAGGGATGTGGTTGTGTCCTTTTGTACCTGTTCTTAAATGTTTTTAATCTATATTTGGTGTTTTTGTATGTCAATGAGCTAATAAATTTATACTTTATTGCCTAATTTTCCCTCTGGCGTACGCTATTTCCATGCATTCACCTTTTCTCCTTCCCCAGTACAATTCTTATGCATGGTGAGGCACTCATCTATACGTTATTTATGCCCATTAATATAGTGCACCCTCTACTCTTTGCAATAACTAGGGTAAGACACAGCAAAACCTGTGGAATGGAGGCCTGAAATGTCACAATTTGTAGCCCACAGATAGATCAGGCGTCTGACGGCGATACCACACTGTTCAATATGTGGCCTGTATTTTTTAATTTTTAACCCCAAAATAGTGTATAGAAATAGGGTAAGACATAGCAAAAAAAGGGGAATGTAGCCCTGAAATGCCACAATTTTTAGCCCACAGATAGATCAGGAGACTGACGGCGATACCACACTGTTCAATATGTGGCCTGTATTTTTACATTTTTTACCCCAAAAGAGTGTATACAAATAGAGTAACAGCAAATAAAGTGGAATGTAGCACTGAAATTCCACAATTTGTAGCCCACAGATAGATCAGGCGTCTGACAGATATACCACACTGTTCAATATGTGGCCTGTATTTTTAAATTTTTTACCCCAAAATAGTGTATAGAAATAGGATAAGATACAGCAAGAAAAAAGGAAAATGTAGCCCTGAAATGCCAAAATTTTTAGCCCACAGATAGATTAGGCATCTGACGGTGATACCACTCTGTTCAATATGTGGCTTGTATTTTCAAATTTTTTGCCCCCCCCTAAAGAGTGTATACAGATTGGGTAACAGAGAGCAAATACAGAGGAATGTAGCCCTGAAATGCCACAATTTGTAGCCCACAGATAGCTCAGGAGTCTGACAGGGATACCACACTGTTCAATATGTGGCCTGTACTTTTAAATTTTTTTAACCTAAAATAGTGTATAGAAATAGGGTAAAACACAGCAAAAAAGGGGAATGTAGCCCTGAAATGCCACAATTTTTAGCCCACAGATAGATCAGCCGTCTGATGAAGAGATCCCACTTTCAAATATCTGCCCTGTATTTTTTTTTGTTTGGCCAGGAAAATTGTGTCAATAAGTAAGCTATGACACAACAAAAAAAATTCTATGGAGGCCTGATATGGCAACATTTTTAGCGCAATGATATAAGATCCGTGTGGCAGACAAAACCCAGTGTAAAATATCTGCCCTGTACCTAAATATTTTTTGGGCAGCTAACTATTTTTTGGGCAGCAAAATGGTGTCAAAAATTGTATAAGACACTCCCAAAAGATTCTACTGTACCACAAAAAATGGCAGATTTTTATGCGCACTCAGATGTTAGGCCTCGGACAGGCAAACCCGTTTAAAATAGCTGTATTTTCACACTGTACTATGAAAAGAATCTGGCTGTATTCTGCAGTGTCAACAAGCAATTAGAGGAAAAAAAAGGCTTCTGGATTGCTTTAGAAAAAAATAATGAGGATTAAGATGCAAAAAAATTTTTTTTGCCCACTGAGACCTAGTGCTGTGTAGATACGGTCAATATATGTAATAGGCAGCAGCAGCAGACAGTAATGGAATGGACCCTCTTGATGTATGCTACATAGAATGTCTGTCTGCTACTGATATCTATATACCCACATATAGTGCCTGCTTGCCTTACACTGATAGGTATATATGCACATACACTCCCTGCCAACCTAGCACTGCAATCTATATACCCCGTAGTTAGTCCTTAGAAGGACTGTTGATTAAGCTGGATTTGTATATTCTTTGATGGTATACCCACACTACCTTCTAAACCCCCAAATCTGACCTTATCTCGGCAGCAGCTCTCCCTACACTCTCTAATTCCGGAGCAGAGCATGGCGGTGCCAGGTCTCTTATACACCTGATGACGCTGTGCGGCCAGCCAATCACTGTAATACCACAACAAAGATGGCTGCGGTATTACAGAGTGTGGCAGACAATCACTGCATGTTGACTGGCGCTCTAAAGAGCGCCAAAAATGCAGGGTGTGAACCAGAACTCCCGCTGAAAAAACACGGAAATGCTCGGTGCTCGCCGAGTACCACGAGTACAGCAATGCTCAAGCAAGTAACGAGTATTACCGAGCACGTTAGCTCATCACTATTGTTAAGTCATCATCACGTCCTCCATTGTGGTGGGACTATTGCGAAACCCGAATTATGGGCACAAAGCTTGAAATCAGAAATGGTATTTCCATAAGGAGAACTTGGCATTTTTATAGCAATGATCCCTGCAGCCATAGGTTGGTTTCCAGAGATGTATAGGGGGTCCAAAGTGTTCTACTTGGACCTTGCAGTCTAAGGGGCATATTGAAGAAGACTAACAATATAAGCGACATTTGTGAGCTGGGGTCTTTGTTGGCGATTTTGTATTTGGTTCAGAAATCCCTAGTTTCTCATCATCCGTCATTACATCATTACCAATGAATGCTGCAGTCATCTTTTGTGGTAGAGTCCGTCTTCAGTGCCGGTCTACACTTGCTCCTGGATTGATTACAGACTTCTTAGATCTAAAATTCTTAGGAGTGCAAAACATAAAAATATAACAGCACCATGGATTTCTGGCAGGTTACCCTTAATTTCCAGGTGGTACCACGTTTAATTGGCATCAACAAGACACCAATACAACTTGACCCTCTGGTAGGGCAGGGAGCCATAAGCCAAAAAGGTGTCGGCACAATAAGGTAAGTCCATTGCTTCGTCTGTACCAGCCAGCTCTGGAAAAGGAATTGGTTGCTTGCATTAGGTGCGTAGAAACCATATTTTTTGGGGTGAAAGAAAGGCACAAAGTGGCATTGGTTTTTTAGGTAGGAGAAAATTATTTTTAAGATGTTACTACTGGGTCATTATATGTTTTAGGTGGGCACTCAGGGACATTACCTCTTTTAAGGGGCAGTCAGAGGGCATTTTTACTGTATTAAGGGGCACAATACTCACCCTGCCCTTGGCGCTGTCTGCACTGTTGCGCTCCCATGTTTTTACATTGACACTTATGTCCCTGGTGCCTTATCCTGAACTTTAGCTAGTCTTTCCTTATTCTTGGGTTACATTTAAGTTCACTGTTCCTCCAAGGTCAAGTGGCATTCAGCACCTTTATTGTCACTTTATTGTCACACCATGTTCCACAGCCACCTGAAATGGATTTTGGGGTATTTTTCCAAATCATATCACCAAATAACTAAGAGCGATATCCAGGCCAATGGACGACGCATCAATGCCATGTTACTGGATGCCCCCAAGTCGCAGGATCAATGTTGCCAAATATGTGTCGCTAAGTAACTCTCTTATCCTCGAGGAGAATGGAGCGGCCAAGTCTCTGGTACATTTGTGCTTAGAGTCATCCATTGTAGCTGTGACTCCTGTCACTTCCAGATCAAATACAGATGTAAACACTGCAATAACATGGGTAAATAAAGATGAAATATGTAAGCGGAGAATTAAAAGCACAGTCAATTAGTAAATAACAAAGTGCAATTACTGACATAATCCAGCATTGTTAGAGTATCCTCATAAGTACCTTGTAGAACAGATTAATTAACTAACAAATTAATTTTCCCTAGCTTCTTGCCATAGTTACTGTATAGCTACGGGCTCAGGATTTACCCAAATTAAATGCAGTCACGGTTCTGCTACATCTTTTATTTATCATTCGTGATACATCAAAAGGAGTGAGAGGTCTGCACCCAAGGAAGCAGCATGCTCCTGGAACATTCACAGGTGCGCATTACATGCTAATTAGGTGCTGCACTTATTGGCCAAAAAGACCACTAGAGGCCATGGCACTTTCACCGCCATGTCCCATGGGATGATCTGCACCAATGAAAGTAGAGACCAGAAAATCGAATAGAAGATTACTCAGAATCCAGTTTTTCTAAATATTTGATTTGGGCAAATACAATTAAATGTTGCCAGACATCGTGTTAGATTATAGAGGAATAGCAAGGGCATGAAAATAAAAATAGCCCTCCCCAATCCTCTGGTTGGATCATCTCTTTTATCTTCTATCTTCGTTCTGGCCAGATCTCCCATTCGGGATACTGTCAATCCAAGGCGCGACGCTCGTCAATAACATGCTTTATGCCTAACATGACAACACAGGGCCAAGTGAATGGAGGATCTGGCCAGAAAATGGAAGAAAAAATGCAGATGGAAGGACCAGGTGCAGGCATTTTTAACCTCTTCCCTGCCTTATAAAATCCAGCAGGATGGCACCTGTTTGCCATTTTGACGGATTTACCTGAAGCAGAAATGTATTAATTTGGATTCTGGGTAATCAGTATATATTTTTTTCAATTTGAATAAGTTTTCAATTTACCTCTAATCAATTCTCTCATCTTTGTTGTCACACAATTGGAGAAAGAAGACAGAAAAAAGTAGATAGAAGAGCAGATCAGAGGACTGACCATCATGGTGGGACAGGTGGAGCAGTGGGGAGTATAAGACTATTTTTAATCCCTTACTAGATGATGTAAATAACATTGAGTTGACTTTTGGAATATCCGCGCATTGGCATTGTGCGATTTTTTTTTATGCCATATCTTACTCATGGACAGAACTCAGTGATTTGTCTTGAGTTGCAGTAAAATTGCAGCATTACTGCCAGTTGCATCACAATTCCTTATGAAGAAAAAAAATGTGCATGGGAAACCATGTCCCTGTGTAATTCCTGTAGGCATTTAATGAAACATCATCTGACCCCAAAATATCCTTCTGCGGTAATGCAATAAATGAAATTGAAAAAGAGAGAAGAGGGAGATGAAGCTGCAGCTTCTAATTTTCACAGTGTCTATGAGGCTGCATGCTGTGAGAGGGGTAGGAGGCACTGAGGGATGATGTTCGGACCCCCAGCAAGTAAGTGTGAGGCAAGGAAAAAAATCATTGACAGAGTTACAATCCAACTCCAACAAAAATATGCAAAAAAATAACCTCTTAAATGTGCCATTCATAGCAGTGGTGGGGCATAGAAACCTCCATAGACCCAACATTTTGCAGTATTTTTGTCTGCCCAATTCGGTTCCTCCTGTACCATTTATGTGACCTTGGCAATATATTATTTAGATCCTTGATCTTTATTTCTGCCCTGACTGCATGTCAGTCTTTACTGAATGTGTGAACCAGAAAGTTTTTTTAATAATTTTATAGAATTTTTAATTTTTAGCATAGATTTATACTCTTCTACGAATATTGCAGCAAAGCTGTTAACTCAGAGGAACCTCGTTTTTTTTCACCCTGAGAGTCTATCAGCTTCATCTGGTTCGTTGGTGATCTGTTAATGAGCCGTTTCACGGTGAGCATCGGTTGCATTGTTTTACATGTATCTCGTAGCGTCGTCTTTCCTCCGCCTCACAGCTGGACATGAGATACAGTGAGAAGGATGTCAGAATGGAAACAGTTTTCTTTAATGAAATTTCAGGGTCTCTTTTATGCTTTTTTCTGGGACTCACTAATGAGCTTTGCTTATTTTGCGGCAGTTTTCAGAGGAGCCGTCTTATACAGGAAACACATGAAAGAAGCAATGAATGATTTATATGAATGATTTATATTTTGCTTTTCAGTAAATATTTCTCGATTGTAAAGCTACTTTATCCCAGGCTGTGACCTCCATTAAAGCAAATGGTGATTGTCCCAAGAAAAGGAGGGCAATTTTGTTTACAGGGTTAATGTGGGCCTCCTACTGGTGGCTGCAAGAAGCCAGCGTTTAATCATGTAATTCTATGGCTAAATGGTAGATTTGTAATCAGAAAAATGGAACTCCTACCGATATAAAGACTTATTAAGAAAGCACTGCAGACCTTCATTAGGTCACATGACTCCAACTTTGCAACTGCTCTGGGTGCTGGATGCACAGCTGCAGTGAAACCATTACCGTATGGCAACATATTGTAAAAAAAACTGTGCAGCACTTGAAAAAAATGCAGGACTGCTTTTTAATTTTTCTGATGCAGAGATCCATGTCCACCACACAGCTGTACTCTGGAATCTTGCAGCCACCAGTAGGAGAAGCTGGAGAGCTCAGTATAAACCGTGTATATATATATATATATATATAGAGGCAGTATATCATCCTATATCTGAACTTACAGACCTATATCTGTACTGTGTCACGCAGGATGAGGCTAGCCATCTGGACTGATCTGCCCATAGTAATGATGCAGACATTCGCTTTAACTTGTTTGGTAATTGAATACACTTCATCTCTGGCCTTTTCTGATGCATTTTTCTGTTTCTTCCCCTTGTTTGTGCCCGTATACACATTGCCATTCGTACATACGCCTGCCCTTACCAATGACTGCTTCTCTCTGACACTGCCTGGCAGTCACAAGCGGCGCGGCAGTCTGTTCTGTCTCATCACATGTACTGTGGTTTGATAGACACAGTAAGTAAATCAGACAGTCCCCACTTTCTACAGCACTAAAGCAGACGACTCCTCTCTGACCCCTCAGACAAGGCAGATTTTCATGTTACACATCGAAAATGGGGAAATCTAAAAATCAGCGTCCAAAATAATTGTAGCACACAAAATAGGAAATGCACTATGAGACGGATGGATTGTTGGATGGATGAAAGAATGGATGGGTAGATAGAAGAATGGTTGGGAGGATGGTTGGTTGGATAGATGGATGGATGGATGGGTGGGTGGTGGGATAGATGGATGGATAGATGGATGGATAGATTGATGGATAGATGAATAAATGAATGGTTGGATGGATGGATGGATAGATGGATGGATGGATGTTTGCATGGATGGATGGATGAAATGATGGATGGTTGGATAGATGGAAAGATGGTTGGATGGATGGTTGGAAGGATGCATGGAAGGATGGATGGTTGGATAGATGGATTGATGGTTGGATAGATGGATGGATGAAAGGATGGATGATGGAAGAAAGGAAGGATGGATGGTTCGATGGATGGTTGGTTGCTTGGTTGGTTGGTTGGATGGATAAATGGATGGATGGTTGGATAGATGGATGGATGGTTGGATAGATGGATGGAAGAAAGGATGGATGGATGGAAGGATGGATGGTTGGATAGATGGATGGATGGATAGTTGGTTCGATGGATGGATGGATGGACGGTTGGTTAGATAGATGGTTGGATGATTGGATAGATGACTGGATAGATGAATGGATTGATGGATGAACGGATGGATCAATGGATGGATGGATGGTTGCATGGATGGATGGATGAAATGATGGATGGTTGGATAGCTGGAAAGATGGTTGGATGGATGGTTGGAAGGATGCATGGAAGGATGGATGGTTGGATAGATGGTTGGATGGATAGATGGATGGATGAAAGGATGGATGGATGATGGAAGAAAGGAAGGATGGATGGTTCGATGGATGGTTGGTTGGTTGGTTGGTTGGATGGATGGATGGATGGATGGATAGTTGGATAGATGGATGGATGGTTGGATAGATGGATGGATGAAAGGATGGAAGGATGGAAGGCTGGATGGTTGGATAGATGGATGGATGGATAGTTGGTTTGATGGATGGATGGATGGACGGTTGGATAGATAGATGGTTGGATGATTAGATAGATGACTTAATAGATGAATGGATTGACAGATGAACGGATGGATCGATGGATGGATGGAGAATAGAAAAAAGAAAAAAGGTGCATCAGTTATACATAAAAAAGAGCAAATAGGGGTGCAAATCTTCTCTGGTATAAGCCTAACATGAAACTAGAAACCAAAAATGAAGCAGCACTCCAAAAATAGTGAAAATTATAAGACTTTAATGGCCAATGTGGCAATATTCCATTTCATAGCTCTATGGAGCTATCTATTATTCATTGCATTTTAAATTGTTTTTCTAATACCCTATTCACATTGGTGCTGAATGTGTAGACTCTGGCCCTTTATGCTACTTTCCCACAATGAGTATTTGGTGAGTTTTAGATGTTGCAGAGCTTCCGCGCCATTTTTGTATCCATTATGTAAAACTCACAAAAAGCTCAAGGCGGGAATGTATCTTAAACTTAACCAGGTTTCCTGGCAGACCATTAATTCTGGCTCTGATTCCTACCAAGTAATGTGTCTCTGGTTTGCACCACTTTTGGAGATCAGTGTGTCCATGGATTATATTAAAAAATATTTAGACTTGAGAGTCCTCAGTGGTTGATACCTTTTAATGGCTAACAGAAAAGATGGTAACAAATTATATGGATTATATTACTCATTTATGGGTTGTTTCTTCAGGATCCCCATCTTTGACCATGGTAAAAGTTATGTAGGTGCATAAAAGAGTCATTACACACATTTTCTTTAATTATTCCCTATTTTGCCCTTTATTTCTAGTTGTTTCCTTTATCCAATATGGCGATTGTGTAGTTGAAAATGCTAACTGAGCGTGCGAGGCTTAGCACTGCGAATGTATGAACCTTTCTATCTTCAATGATTGTGCACAAGGGTGCAGTGCTCAGGTCTTTTCTCTTACTACCTGTCTGGTCTAACTTTATTGACATGTACAGTGATTTCCAATGGACCCAGGATTGGACTCCACATAGGACATTTTGGGCCGCTTTTTACTTCTCCACGGTTCTCTTCCTCAATCTTCATTCTACTCTAGGACCACCAATGCTCAACGGGCCATTCTGACATATGACATCTGCCACCCAAGATCGGGGCAGTGTCCTGAGCAACGTTTGTCCAGACAACATGATATCAGATGCAGGAAACCCCAGGGCAGAGTGAAAATGGAGGAAGAAGATGTTACCCCATGGAGAAAGTGGAAAACAGGCCGGAGGAAACTGCATGAGGGACTGGACAAAGGGCTAAAGGGCTACGACAGTGGAAATGGTGGGTGGAGAGGTAATGTATTTTTTAACCAAATATTTGTAACGCTTTGAAGTCTTGAGACTCCAGAATAGGGTAAGGAACATGAAAAACAGATGAAAATGGGAAGAAAAACTAAAAAAAATAGAAAACTGAAAGAAAGGGAAAGAAACAAGTAATGGGAAAGGAAAAAGAAAAAGAGAAAGAAAGAAAAACAAAAGAAAGGGAAAACAAAAAAGAAAGTTAAAGAAAGAAGAACAGAAGGAAAGGGAAAAAAGACCGAAGGAAAGAGAAAGAAAGAACAAAAGAAATAAAAAGAAAAGCAGAAGTAAAGGGTAAGAAAGAGAAAAACAGGAGGAAAGGGAAAGAAAAAAGAAAGAGAAAGATAAATTGACAGGAAAGAGAAAGATTGAAAGAAAATAAGGAAAAAATAAAAGAAAGAAAGGAAGAATGAAAGAAAGAAAAGGAAAAAAGACAAACAAGAAAGAAAGGTGGAAAAAAAGAAAAAGCTTATATGTTCCCTGTGATTTGCAGAGCAACTCTTCTTGCTCCAATGGGTTATTTTGTGTCATTATTTCTGGTTATCTTTTACATGCTTTTGATTCAACCTTAAGGAGTCAAGATTAAGTCATTGACTCCGACTTAGCTCCAATGTCTACTAAAACATCCGCCATGCTTTTCACTGTAGCTCTGACTGCTAGGGCTCATTCAATCGGCAGTTTTTTTCATAGACAACGCTCATACCTATGACAGTATATGGTGCTGTTCACATGACAGATTTTTTCCTCGGACCAAGTGATCCGTGCAAAATAGAGGAGAGATGTCTGATATTTATCCGAGTGTCGGATGAAAGGTGACAATGGAAATCTGGGTCAGTAAAAACATCTGACAGCATTTGGATGACACCCGTGTGCTGATCATTTGTCACTGCCTCATAGAAGAAGGTGGAGAAAGTGTTTTTTTTTCCTTATCAGTGAAAAAAACCTGATGGAACTCGTTCCTTTTACATAAAAAACAAACCCTGACGTCTGAATGAGATCTTAATATTTGCTTCTGTGTAGAGGGAATTTCTGTGACATTTCTTAATGAAGTGCTGGTCTAAAGGCGTGTTGTCAGATGGCTGGATTGGGTTGTGCATGTTGTTATATCTAATATATTCCAGTTATTTTATATTTAGACCAGAACTTGACGTCTGATTTCTCTTGATCTATTCACAATTATTATTTCACTCGATTGAAACATTGTTGCCAGCGACCGCACAGCCATCTGCCTGCTGTATCTTTTTCTCTATGTCACTGAGCCAACCAGGCTGAGTTTGGTCCATTTTGCAGGATTTAGTAATCAGCACCAGATGTAACAAACAGTTGGAGAAAAAAAATATATATATATTGCACTGTCTGGAACGCCGGCTCCTAATCCTGATCAGTGTAGATTTTCAACCTCACTTTTCAAAAAAAAATATAGTGTAATTTTGGAATTTCTGCAAGCTCAACATGAGGCGGCTTTTACACAGTCCAGGCAATTATAAAACCTTTTAAGAAATGCATGCATTAGTCCTAAAACTGTGCGGGAAATATACGAATTTAGAAAAAAAATAATTTGATATAAAATGCAAATGGTTTATTTTAATACATTTATAAAATAAATAAAATTTTGTATTTTACTTTGAATTTTGCATATTTATTTCATCTTTTTGTATTAAATTTGATTCCAAGCACCCCTCAAAATATAACTGTACATAGAAGATACAATACTACATTGGGAAATATTGTAGAAAAATTAATGGATATGAATAAATTGACCTCGATTTATTAAAGAGGATATCCCGGACTTTGGAAAAAAAGGCATGTAGTTGCTAACAGAGGAAACTACCTATCTGTTGTACCCGGCGCCGGTCACTGACTGCTTCTGCCAGAGACTCAGCTACTCCCGGTCAACAGAGCAGTTTCTGTTCCTGCTGACAAGGTGGGATTACTGTTGTCATGCTGATTGACAGCTGGCTTCCCAAATTAGGCAGCATAGAGTAGGCTGTCAATCAGCATGACACCAGTAGTCCCACCCTGTCAACAGGAAGAGTAACTGCTCTGTTGACAGGGAGTATCTGAGTCTCAGGCAGGAGCGGTCAACGGCCGGCGCCTGGTACAACAGATTGGTAGTTGCCTCTGTTAGCAACTACATGCCTTTTTTCCAAAGTCCAGGATATTACTGGAGATATGTAGGTGCAAAGGTGTTGGGACAACTAGGATTCCTTAATAACCATACAATGTCTCCAGCAGAAAACTAAAAGTTGTGATTGGAAATAATTCTTCCAGGTTTCTGCTCACAGTCATTTCCTGCCTATTTTATAGATTTGCATTTAGATACATTGACATAAAGGGTCCATGTCTTCTAACAAATGCTAGATTCTCTGAGGTTCAATGAGGTCACTCAGAATAATTACAATTAAAGCTCAACTATCTTCCTTCAGTCTCCTCTCAAGAAAAGAGAATTAATGTGTAGATTTCAGAATAATGGAAATGATCCAGGCAATATAGTTGTTTAACAGGTCATCAACTTTTCCATATTAACCGAGCAGAATTAAACTTGTAAATTCTCATTAGTTTTGCAATATTCTAGATATGGGCCGATACTTGAAATGATTGTAAGGGAGATGGCAGGAGCCCCCGTTTGCCCTCTCTC
>VIAB01011201.1:30162-41220 GCA_009801035.1 Oophaga pumilio
AAAATTCTCCAGAATGTTTTTTTTTTGTGCAATTCGTCTACATAAATTTAGAAAAATTGTTGCCAGCTGCCTGCCATCTTGCTAAACTATAAAATGCTGGCAAAAGTTTAATCCCCCCCCAAAAAAAAATTAAAAAAGTAATACCTCTCCAGTCGCCTTTGCCCTTCTCTCTGCTCCATATGATCCTAAGAATCTCTTCTTAAATCATCCTCTAATATACTGGGACTCCTTGCTAAACCTGGATTAGATGTTGTATGGTTGAAATGTGCACTATGACCTTACGAGGCGTAGTCTGTGCTGGGACTTATGGACATGACTAAGCTTGGGGTGTCCCACTGAATTTGAGTCGAAAGGTTGTGATGTCTAAGCCTCACGTGAATATGTGCCAGGTTCCAGGGTATGGTGGCAGTATGAAGACTCACTAAAGACTGAATTGGATACAGCGAGCAGCAGAAGGGAGCGGTAAGGTAGTAGTGTTTTTTTTCTACATTTTACAGTTCTGGAAAGACCTCAAAACATAAGGGAACTTCGATTTGAGGAGAATAAATTTGCTTCAAATCGAATTTTCATGTAAAACACGTATATTACTTACCCGCAATGTGTTTTTACGAAGCCCATGACAGCATCAACGAGAGAGGGAATCCGCTCCACAAGGACAGGGAACCTTTAAGATAAAAAGGGTGGCTCCTCTCTTCGCATCAGTGGTTTACAGAGCTTGAGAGGACCTCCAGGTTAGTTTAAACACACATATATACATTTATATAACTTTATTGACTATATACATTATTCTCAACCCCACCTTAAGTGAAAACTATATACAACGGCCCACCAACCAAAGAGTGAAAGCTTAGTAGCGGGAGGGAATATAAGGGTGCTGTCATGGGTTTCGTAAAAACACATTACCGGTAGTGTTTTCCTAGTACCATGGCAGCACCAACGAGAGAATTACAGAGAATTACTCTATCAGGGAGGGACCACAGCTTGTAGAACCCTTTTCCCAAGAGTCAAATCAGAAGAGGCAGAAAGATCCAGTCTATAGTGACTATAGAAGGTGGAAGATGATGACCATGTAGCCGCCTTACAGATTTGCTCGATAGACACATCTGCCCTTTCTGCCCAGGAAGTTGATCGCCCGTGTAGAATGGGCCCTCAAATCATCCGAAGCCGGTCTTCTCACACATACATAGGCCAACTTGATCGCCTCCCTTATCCACCTGGATAGGGTACCCTTCGAGGCTCCATCCCCTTCCTAGAACCCTGGAAGGATATAAACAGAGCCCTCTCCTTCCTACAAAATTTTGTTGCCTACAATTAGTGAAGGAGGCACCTCCTGACATCCAGGGTATGAAATTTCTTTTTTCATTTTTTGGGTCAGGACAGAAGGACGGTAGGGATATCTCTTGCGATCTATGGAACCTCGACACCACTTTGGGTGGCTTCAGGACTACTCTATTATTCATTACGACCATGAAGGGAGGATCTGTTGAAAGGGCTTGTATGTCCCCAATTCAACGTGCTGACGTAAGGGCTACCAGAAGTATGGTTTTAAACGAAATCAGTTTTATGGATGCATCTGCTAATGGCTCAAAATGGGTTTCAGTCAAGGCATTTAGGACCAAGTTCAAGTCCCATGGAGGGACCCTGGTAATCCTGGCTGGTCCTTATCCAGTGCAGGCTTTAATGAATCTAACCACCCACCGATTACCCTCTAAGTTGTAGTTATAAAGCGCCCCCAATGATGATACCTGAACCTTTAATGTTCTTAGTGCCAGGCCCTGATCTCATCCTTTCTGAAGGAACTCCAGGATCTCCCTCAGGGGTACTTTCCCTTTTGGAGAACACCCTGTAGAGGATAAAAATCTCTTCCACGTCCTACCATAAATCATTGTAGTGAGCGGTTTCCTACAAGCAAGCAAGGTGGAAATTATGTTGGACAAGAATCCCCTACCCTCTAGCAATGACCTCTCAAGCTCCAGGCTGTTAAGTTCAGCCCAGTCACCTGAAGATGAAGCACAGGCCCTAAAGCTAGAAGGTCCGGAAACTCCGGAAGGACCCAGGGATCCGTGACTGACTTACTCTTCAACCAGAAGATCCATGGCCTCTTGGGCCAAGAGGGGGCTAGGAGTATTATCCTCACTCTGTCCTGCCTGATCTTCCTGAGGACTGCTGGTATCAGACAGATTGGGGGAAAGTCATAAGCTAGGGAAAACTTCCATCTGATCCGGAAGGCATCTACTACATAGGGGTTCTCCCTCGGGTTCAGGGAGCAGAATTTTTCCACATTAGCGTTCTGTCTGGTGGCAAAAAGGTCGATCTCCAGTACCCCCTACGTCTCTATTAAACGCCTGAATACTGCTGTCTTGAGGGACCATTTGCCTTGCAGAAGCGGCCTGCGGCTTAGAAAGTCTGCTGTTACATTGTCCCTCCCTTTGATATGGAGGGCCAACAGTGATAGGATGTTGCTTTCCGCTAGCTCGAAAATCCGTTTGGATACCTGCAATAGGGCCTGGGACCGTGTACCCCCCTGATGATTCACATATGCCACTGTGACTTGGTTGTCGGATAGTATTCTTACATGATGGCCCTGCAGGAACGGCTGAAGAGTCTGTAATGCATTTTCTACTGCCCGAAGCTACAACACATTCTAGGAGGCCTCCTTTTCTAACAGAGACCATGTCCCCTGTACCAGGTGGCTGTCCAGATGTGCCCCCCACTCCCTGGGGCTGGCATCTGTGGTAACTACACTGGAGATGTGGGGAAACCACGGGACCCCCTCCCGGATGGATTTTATTCCCAGCCACCAGTGAAGAGAATACACAACTTCCTGCAGTAGAATTAGCATGTCTAGAGTCTAGATGCCCCTGCAACAAGCACTGACTTTTGAGGACGAATCCCTGCAAGTCTCTCGAATGGATCTAGTCCCACTTTACATGAAGGGAGCCTAGAAGCGACATAGCACTCCTGAGAGTCATTACTGGATGTTTTAGTGTCCTGGAGATGAGATTGAACAACTCTTTTTTTCTCCTCTGGCAGCCGACATTCCTGCTGGTGGGAGTTGAGCAAGAGTCCTAAAAAGACCTGTGTCCTCTGTGGTTGCAACCTTGATTTTTCCTGGTTTAAACACCATCCTAAGTTTATTAAGATGGTGACTATGTCCTCCACCTGATTGTGGCAGTGAGTAAAGGCACTGTCTACTATCAGGAAATCGTCCAGGCATGGGATGACTAGCCTGTTCCTCTCTCTCAGGTGGGCCATAACTTCCGCTATTAATTTTGTGAAAACCCGAGGACCCACTGCCAGGCCAAATGGAGGTTTTTTACCGCGCCTTCCACTGATACCGCCACCCTGAGAAATTTGATGAATGCTGTATGAATCGGCACGTGATAATACGCGTCCTTTAAGTCCTGGACTGCCATATAGCAATCCAGGAAGAGTAGCTGAGTTGACGATTTTATCGACTCCATCTGCATTTTTGGGATTCTTAAATATTTGTTCAGGCTTATTTAGTTGAAGATGGTCCTGTAAGAGCCATCCATTTTTTTATTAGGAACAGAGGAGAATAGAATCCTTCCCCCTCTTCCTCCACTGGTACATACTGCAGGACATTTTTTCTTAAAAGGTATAGAACTTCTGTCTCTAGGGCTCTCTGTTCTGACACGGACGACAGCGGGGCTGTAACAATGAACCTATCAGGGGGATATCTCCCGAACTCTAGCCTCAACCCTGCCCCCACCAGGTTGAGAATCAAGGGACTAGTCGATATCTTCTCCCAGGCTGAAAGGAAGTGGGAGAGCCAATCCCTTCAGGAGGAGGAACTGAAAGGGAACCCCTTGGATCTTTTCTGATCATCCTCTCATCTTCTTTAGTCCATGGACCCTCTCCTTTTATCATACCTTTTCCTCCGAAAGGACTGTTTAAAGGAAGAGAAAGGATGCTTAGTGAAAACCTTTTTCTTGTCGGCTGCCTTTTCCAAAAGGTCATCTAGAGCTGAGCTAAATAAATATTGTCCTTCGCAGGGAAGAAATCATAACTTACCTTTCACCTGAGCATCACTGGGGCAGCTCTTTAGCCAGACCACCCTCCGGCCTGCGTTAGACAGTGCAGCTGATCTTGCGGCCAGCCTAGCTGAATCGGCCGATGCGTCTGCTAGGAAAGCTGCTGCACCCTTGATGCACCCTGACGTAGTTTTAACGGCGTCAGTAGATGAATCCTCACCCAGCTGATCTTCCAACGTGTTTAGCCATACCATAAGAGACCTTGCTGTACAAGTTGCTGCGATGGCCGGCCTCAATGGCCCTGCTGATGATTCCCATGTAGCTTTGAGAAAAGTATCCACCTTCCTATCAAGAGGGTCTTTTAGTAACCCAGAGTCCTCAAAAGGAAGGGATGAACTCTTAGAGGCTTTAGATATTGCCACATCCAACCTGGGAGCTTTGCCCCAGGACAAAGATGCTTCATCTTCAAAAGGATATTATCTCTTGAAGGAAAATGGCAGGGGACCTCTTTTATTTGGCTTTTCCCATTCCCTAGTAACGAGACTTTGTAGCTGGTCATTCATGGGAAAAGTTCTATACTTCCTCTTATCCAGGGTACCAAACATAACATCCTGGATGGAACTTTTAGGCTTCTGGTTCACCAACCCCATCATGGACCTCACCACCTTAACTAATCTGTTTACTTCTTCCAGGGGGAAGCATTAACCCGAGCCCAAGTCACTTTCTGATGAGGAAGAACCCGAAGTGTCCTGCAGAACTCCCTCGTCCGAAGACACCAACGGTGAAGGAGACCTCTCGGCTCTATCCCCCTTTGATGTTTCCCCTGAATGGGACCAGGAGCTTAGTGAATTTTCTACCTCGGCACTGATGAGAGTTCTCAGGGTACTGGAAAATTCAGGGGTTTCATTAGCCACCGTGTCATTAATGCACGGCTGGCATAACTTTTTGGGCCATGCATTGTCCAGATCCTGCCCACATAAAGCACACGCCATATGCTTTGACTTCCCCGTACATTTTCTATAGGGCTCCTATCATAAAGCCATATAGAAAAAGGGGGAAAAAAGGGAGGAGGAGAGAGAAAAAAAGAGAGAGAGGCATTCTTGTAGCTCACTCTCCACTCCCAACAATAAAGGGTACCGGAACAGGAGGCCGGATGTCACACAAAGGGTCTCCTTTAGGGACCATCAAACTTTTCATCCTGGAGGAGCTATGCCGCCTGGAATCCTTGGACCTGCGTACCCCACTGGATCTTTCAGAACTCCCATCCTGGTGCCGGGGACACTGTGGCTGCTTCTTTGCTGATCCTCCATGCTGCTGCGTAGGGCTCTGCTGCTGCTGCTGCTGTGGAGAGGCCTGCTGTGCATCCATCTTGCACATATGCCCCTGCCTGGCAGGCAGTCCTGCCTTAAGTAGTAATACCCACAGAGGGTTCTGCCGGCCGGCGTCTCCTGCAGCTTCTGGTACTACCCCCCGGCTTCCTCCGGGTGCAAAGGTCCCAGCCACGTCATCAGAGCGCAACTTCCTGTTTCCGGCCACGCTCTGACCATGCACCGGAACGCAGGGCTGCCGGCCACCACGCGGTGCTGGCGCCGCAGACTCCTACCCGCTCGCGGCCGAGACCCCATCGGGACCCCATGGCATTTCCAGGGCACCTGCCGAAGCGGAGTCGGTGCCCTGCCACCGCCGACTGGCCCAGGCCTGGGATCCTCATCTTCTTTCTTCAGCAGCGCTTGCCGCTGCAATAAGGTAAAGTTTCCGCCCTACAAGGACAGGAAACCACTGATGCGGAGAGAGGAGCTGCCCATTTTATCTTAAAGGTTCCCTGTCCTTGTGGAGCGGATCCCCTCTCTCGTTGGTACTGTCATGGGTGCTAGGAAAATCCATGTGATTTCGTAATTCAAATCTCGTCCAATTCGCTCATCTCTAGTGACGGCCAAGGTGAGGTGAGAACAAGACTTTTTTATTTTATCTTACTCTTTCCTGGCAGATTAAATTCAATTCAATTTTGTTTTTTTATTTTAGGTTTATTGTTTTATTGTATATTATCATTTGTTGTTATGTTATATTATTCTAATATGATTATACTTTATAAAAAAGGGGAGAAGCCAGCGCTGCCTATGGTCAGAACTCAATACATAAAGTGCATATGCACATATTAATTTCTTACTGTACATGAGACATTTAGCAAACAATTGATCAATTCTTTGAGCCACCCTGCCATGACAAGGCATTCTCATATATGGCAGTCCTACTCTACGCTTTTTATATTCGCTGTGCCATTACGGCCTCCTAAATTTATTAAAAGCAAGACTGTATAAAATGCAAAAGTACCTGAAGCGTTTCTGAATCACTCCCATGGCGCCAGTAGGGCAAGCGCAGGTAAAGGCCGAACAGGTCCGGATATGGACATTTCTGATCTGACCTCCACACTGCCAAACCAGCAACCACAGATGAAGGGTGAAACAGGCCCAGACACAGGTGCTTAATCAAACAGGGCCTGGGGCAGGGCTGCTGTATGTGTGTACAGCAGCCTTGATCATTCACAATAAAGACAGAAAAGGTGCAAAGCTCCCAGCCATGTCATCAGAGAGCGACTTCCTGTTTCTGGCCGCGATCTGACCACTCACCGGGACGCAGGGCTGCCGGCCACCAGGCGGTGCTGGCACCGCAGACTCCTGCCCGCTCATGGCCGAGATCCCATCAGGCCCCCCGTGGCGTTTCCAGGGCACTGGCGCCTGCCGAAGTGGAGTCGGTACCCTGCCACCGCCGACCGGCCCAGGCCTGGGATCCTCATCTTCTTTCTTCAGCAGCGCTTGCCGCTGCCATAAGGTAAAGGTTCCGCCCTACAAGGACAGGAAACCACTGATGCAGAGAGAGGAGCTGCCCTTTTTATCTTAAAGGTTCCCTGTCCTTGTGGAGCGGATACCCTCTGTCATGGGTGCTAGCAAAATCCATGTGATTTGGTAATTCAAATCTCGTCCAATTCGCTCCTCTCTAGTGACGGCTAAGGTGAGGTGAGAATAAGACTTTTTTTAATTTTATCTTACTCTTTCCTGGCAGATTAAATTCAATTCAATTTTGTTTTTTTATTTTAATTTTACTGTTTTAATGTATATTATCATTTGTTATTATGTTATATTATTCTAATATGATTATACTTTGATTTATTATTATTATTTAATTGTTATTGATTCTTTTTTCTGAATAAATTTTATGCTTTAGCCTATACTGTTTATTTCTTTTTTTGTGTTGTTAGTATATTGTGTTTATTTTTTTTGCTCTTATTTTATATTATTACTTTTTACACTTTTGCCTTTTCTACTTAGTGCCTGACAGATCCTCTTTAACTGCAATTTATATTGCTTACCCCCTGTCCTTCACTTCTATTACATAGGTTTTGCCCTTTTATCGTCTGAGTAATAGGACAAGTCATATTTCAATGTCAGTCATGGATTGGGCACAGCGCAGAAACTGCTTCTCCAACTAAAACTGAGCACATCCAATGTGGTTGTTATCCCTTTTAAAATCAAATAAAAAGAAAAAAGTGTCAATGACACAGAAAATGACTGCGGTGAGTCCTATCTATTGGGAAGAAGACCAAATAACCTGTTCTCGCTGGTGTCATATGCTAGTTTACCGGAGCAGTACACTTGGCGACATTCTACGCCTTCCTCTGCTCCCACCGCAATAACTGGGGTTGTTTGGGTCAATTAGAATTCATGACATCCTTTTCCTTGTGCATCTGAAATAGAAGGAGAAGCTGTTATTTCATGAAATGTGCAGGTAGATATATTCCCGGTGTGTCTGTCCCTCTGACTCTACACAGTTTTAGGTCACCCTGTCTGGTAGCCAATATCCACTTGAGTGTTCACAGGCATTTAATAAAGAAAGAAAAAAGAAAAGGCGCCGTTGATTTTCCATCAAGACAAACACAGAAGCAATAAGTGCTCACCAGCTGCAAACTTGTGAATAAAATGCATGATGTGTGGACTAGCTTTTCTGAAGTGATTGGGACATGATAATGGCACGGCACTGATTTGTTGCACATGGACATCAGCCACTCAGCACTCATCAGTATAAATTAGAAATGAGCGAAAAGATTCAAAGTCAATTTGTTACAAAATTTTAGGAATGCCACTCAGCACTCATCAGTATAAATTAGAAATGAGCGAAAAGATTCAAAGTCAATTTGTTACAAAATTTTAGGAATTTCTGGGACCCGGCAAATTCGGACAAACCACGTTTAGCTTCCCATGAATCACTAGAATAGTTGCCGACATTTACACTGTGCAGAAGACTTCAACATTTGGAAAAGAATCACATAAACTCTAGCATGGCTGAACTTCCCAAAAATGCCCTGGAGTTGGTATGCAACACGGTATAGAATAGACAATCAGGAAGAACTACCATAGCCTGTATAAAAGCCGTGTCAGGGAATGCAGCAGATATTTTGTGGTGAATATGGATAGTGAGAGAACGTCACAGCTCTGCAATAGAAAAAGGGAGAGAAAGCCATAAAATAATAAATAATCATTAGGCTAGGTGCAGATAGACGTGTATTCTGTCATCTGAGAATTGGGCTGATTATGCTAATCACGCTCTGATCAGAGTTTGATCACAGTGTCATCTGATTCTCTTGGATGATGAGGAGAAGATGGAAAAATAAATTTCTCCATCTTCTCTATTGCGGTCATTCGAGTGTAATCTGATGGTTTCCACATACTCACTGTATTGTACAGTGAGTGTGATGCGAATATCGTATCCAACTTCTGCATACTGTGATTTTTTTTGAGGAAAAAATTGGACATGTGCGCTGCGCCATAGAATAACATTGGTCCGAGAGCGATACTATGTTTTGTCTGATCACACTCGGACCAATAATACGATAGTCTACACCAGCCCTTACAAATAGTATGTGACAGCACAGAAAGGAAGAGGATTAGAGGTTACCATCCAATTATCAACTGCAACATAGGTTGAGGTCATTTGTACATTACTAAGGTAACGTTGGGTTTCAGTAAAATGTGCGGCAAATTAAATATTAAG
The DNA here is from genome assembly GCA_009801035.1 of Oophaga pumilio. Taxonomy (NCBI): domain Eukaryota; kingdom Metazoa; phylum Chordata; class Amphibia; order Anura; family Dendrobatidae; genus Oophaga; species Oophaga pumilio. Next base: position 39,204 of record VIAB01011201.1, read on the forward strand.
GAAAAATTTGGTGAAGGTGGTCAACTCGAATTTCAAAAGATTCACTCATTTCTGGAATATATCAAATATATCATTCTGGATTATCAGACGTTATGGCAATAAATAAATTGAAAAGTCTGGAAGCCTAAGAATAATCTATAACAATAGAGAATTTTACAAGGTTCTGTTACCTCAGAGATTTTCACTTTTCAATACACGTCTATGAGAACCTTGTTCTAGTTTTCATAGACTTGCATAGAGATCTTGTGACATAGCTTCTGACCTCCGACCAGTGAGAAGCTGCACTCACAAGATGGTGTTGTGGGGCCAAAAAATGGTGAAGACGTCGAAGAATGCGTTTATAACTGGGGGCAGGGGGCTTATATTTAAAGCGCCACTTTAGCAATGAAAAAATAATGCTGTAGTGGTGCTTTAGAAACCAAAATCTCCGATCACTTCCATGAAAAATGTCTATATTTAAAAAAAAATGCTACCTATTTCTACTAGTCTGGCAAGGAAAAGACAGTTAATTAGCCCAACATGAATTGGCCTCATTGTACATCAGGGGCTAATCCTTGAACATTCTGCAAATACATGCGTCAGCCCCAGATTTCTGTCGCAGAGACAAACCATCAGTTTTTACTCCATCATGTGAACATCGCCTTACGGTTTCCCTTCTTTTTACGTAGCTTCCTTGAACTTTACCTTTGTACAGTTGGGAATATCTTTTTGCTGTTCTGCTTTTTGTGTCAAAGAAAAGACATGGACTTTCCCAGTAATAAACAATTTCAGAATTTTGTAAAGGTCATTTTTGCCTCTCGACATAATGAAAGCGAGGAGCAGACAGCGCATGGAGAGAATGCGTGAACCATTGTCTCTGTGCCATCACTATGTCTTCTCTTCGATACAGACAGAAATGTATCTCCGAACGGCTGTTTCTAAGGGTATAGGAGATGCCTTTGTTTGCTGCACATACAAACGCTCGGTGAAAGTCAATGCCCCATCTATGTAACATCAGATAAGCCACCCACTGAGGCATGATACCAACCTGATGGGACACATCATTACAGAGAACAACGCCAGCCAGTGCTCAAATACAAAACCATAAAAAACAGGAAAATACATTGATACGTTTTGCTTTGGATTGACCATCAATTTAAGATTGTTTTGTGTATTCCACTTCTCATCAGAACAAGGATGTCTCGTGCCGATTGGAGTTACCAACACGAAGCTCTGCTGGTTCCATAATATATCTGGTCCTGGTCCTACAATTCAACACTATTTAAAGGAGTTACTCCAAATAAGTAAGTTATCCCCTCTCCATATGGTGGACTTTAGAACCCCCCCAATAATCCATAAAGGTGGTCTTGAAGTGCCCCTTTTGAATGGAGCAAAGACCACACGTCCTCACTGTCACTGCATTTGTTGCCAATAAGAATACATATGTCAGTAAACAGCCATTAATCCATTCAAATTGGGCACTTCCGAGCCAAATTCTTGGGATTGAGGTTGTCCAAGCATTGGGACCCACGATAGTCAGCAAGGTGTCACGTATTCTTTGTTGTATGCTTTGTAGAGTTGAGCTAAACAGGTCGGTCAGATTCATAAGTCGCCGACTTTCGCCAAAGTCGGGTTTCGTTGACTGAAACCCGACCATAGCGTGCAGTCGGCCATGCTGTCGGCAAAACGAGGCCAAAGTCGGTTTTCCCAGAATGCTTTCAGGCGCCTTTTTTCAGCCAATGAGCAAGGACGTACACTGTGGGCAACGAGATGACATGTGCAGCGTCCACCACCATCTTAGAGAAGGGCATTGCAGTGATTGGCTTGCTTTGGGGGGCGTCATAGTGTCTATAAAAGCCCTGACCGCAGACCGCCATTTTACTTCTGCCGATTTTAACAGTAGGGAGAGGTTGCTGACGCTGTTTATCAGTAGGGAGAGAGTTAGGGTTGGAAAGAGAAGCTCGTATGTGCTTGTGCTGATAGCAGTTGTGCTTTACAGTTACTGTGCAGTGACAGGGGAGGATTTTCTTGTGTGCAG
>VIAB01011202.1:46273-56491 GCA_009801035.1 Oophaga pumilio
AATACTGAATGTGTGAATGTGGCCCAAGGGGAAAATATGCAAATTAGCTATCTTCCAAAAGGAAAGAAAAATATTCTATTAGTGCCACTTGAAATAGCTACCCTGTTAGGCCAGTCTCACACGTCCAGATATTTCCGGTACCGGAATAATTGGTAACTGAGAGATCCGTGTGCATGTGTCCGTGTAAAAACGTCCTATATCCGTGTGGCACACGTGTGGCACACGTGTGCCGCATCAGGACCACACGGACAGCAGGGACAGCTACAGTAAGCGCTGTCCTCTGCCTGTGGTACTGAAGCTGCTTGTCACTGCTTGTCACTGCTTGTCACTGACTCTCTGTGCGCTGATTCTATTCATTCCCCAGCGCTTTACAGCCAGAGCGGATGCATTAGCAGTCGCTCCGGCTGTAAAGTGATTAACCCCTGAGATGGATTTACGCCGTGGGACCTGACTGATCGCCGGACAGGTATGGGATATTGTTGTTTTTTTATTTAATATTTTTTACAGGAGAACGAGGGCATCATAAAGGAATGGCAGTGTGATAAAGAATTAAAACCTGTGTATTGTATTCTTTCATTAAAAGACTTTATTGTTACTGTGTGCGTGTTTATTTAACCCTTTCTTTACTATAGGATTAGTAATGAATAGGTGTCTTTTTGACACCTATTCATTACTAAGCATGGGTTAACGCCACCTTACAATAGCAAGGTGGCATTAACCCTTTATTAACCCCTCTTGCCACCGCTAAAGGGCAAGTGGGAAGAAAGCGACAAAGCTCCAGAATAGGTGCATCTAATAGATGCGCCTTTTCTGGGCAGCTGGGGCCTGCTGTTTTTAGGCTGGGGGGCCCATAATCACGGCCCCTTTCCAGCCTGAGAATAGCAGCCCCCAGCTGTATAGTTTTGCCGGGTTGGTTGAAAACCTAAGGGGGACCCCACGTCGGGTTTTTCATTGATTCTCCCTGCTCACTGTTGCCGGCAGAGGAGGGAGAATAATGACAAGCAGCTTCAGCACCACAGGCAGAGGACAGCGCTTACTGTAGCCATCGCCTGCGCACGGAGGACAGTGTGAACAGTTCTCTGTGTGCACGTATTCAGCATTTTTGCGGACCGTGCGCTCCAACGAAAACTGACATGTCTCCGTATTTTCCACACGGACACACGGTCCGTGAAAACACGCTGACATGTGCAGAGACACATTGATTTTAATGTGTCTACGTGTGTCAGGGTCTCCTGTACGTGAGGAAACTGTCACTACACGTACCGGAGCCACTGAGGTGTGAAACCGGCCTTAGTCAATATCCAACCCTTCAACGAGTCTTGCAACATGATAAGGGATATTAGCCAAAACTGATTTAATAATGACATTTTTTTTGTACAATGTTGTAATTTGTTGTTTTAGAAAGTCAGAACAATTGATCAAAATTTAAAATTAATTCTAAAATAGGATTTTTTTTTCATTTTCAAAAATATTTCTTTAGCCTTGTGACTCTTAGCAGTCCCAAAATTGCTTGGCAGGTTCTAACACTGATATAATTTACAGTAGGGGAAATATTACCTTCTCATCTAGTTTTACATAGTAAAGTATAAACTATTTGCTCTAATTCCGTGCCCTTTTCTGGAACTTTTTGCAAGATCTTTGAGCTTACTTTTTATATACTACTAAGTGATTTTAGAATAAATGCATACTTCTAATGAAAGCGCAATAAACACATGACATAAAAACACATTTAAAGGACTGGATTTTATGTGTTACATGTATCGCGTGCAAAAAAGTAGATTTTTATGAACTGAAAGCATTACTGAAATGATCTCTAAATAAAGTACACATTCTCAAATACATCCCCAAAAGCCAAGTCTTAGGGTTGTAATCCCAAGTATCCGATTATGAATCTGGTAAATGGAGAGAAATGTAATTTAAGAGGAGGCGATACAATAGTGTAAAAAAGTGTAATAGAAATGAATTTGACTCTGAAAAGGAAGGAGAAAGAAAAACATGGGTTTTGGTTTTATTATCCTGACCACAGAATAAGTGAGCTGTTTAACCTGAGAAACTTACGTTCTTGCTCATATCTGTCTTTTTCGGCATACCATTAAGACCTGTCAGCAACAGCAACATTAAATCATTCCCCCCTTGTGAAGAATGTGGGGTGCTGATTGAGCTATGGAAACCAGAGAAAAAGGTAAAAATATAGAGCCGGCCAAGTGTGAGGAACCTAAACCTGGTTATAACAACGTGCGCTAAATTACAAGGTGGAGGGAAAATGTGTACGACACAGTGGTCAAGTAATAAGATCCTCTAGTGTTACGGTAGCAAGTGGACCACAACCACAAAGCCGACATAGAACACAGTAACATATATATTCTGTTACCCCTTCAGTTGACAACTTATTAACATTGATCATTTTGGACTGGATTTTCCTTACCCACAATTGAAGTATAATTCAAATATTCCATTTACCCTGCATCATAAAATGCTCTTATTTCAGCCAGAGAGGCAGAAACCTGTATTTCTATATTCAGGTGCACTTTCTTTATGGTAGGCTCTGTTCACATTACAAATCCATCAGGATATTTTAACAGCAAATATTGATTAGTCTGTCTTCTTGTTGTAAAAAAAATATTGAACCATTGAAGTTAACTTGCTGGATCCCATAATGAGTCAATGGGGATCAATATACAGTAAAAAGGAATCTGTTAGCAGGTTTTTGCAGTGGAATTTGAGAGCATAATGATGTAGGGTCAGAGGCACTGAATCCCCTGACGTGTTACTTACTGGATTGCTTGATGCAGTTTTGATAAAATTATTGTTTTCTTTGCTGAAGCTGTGGCAGTGCTACGAATGCTTAGCTGTGTATAACGCCACCCATACCCCTGATTGGCAGCTTTATGTGTACATTGTCAGCAAGTTGCCAATCAGCAGTGCAGGCGGGGTTACGCAGATAATCTGGACTCTCTGACATGAAACACCTAGTCCTTAAGTAATCATTTCCTGCTAATAAAATACTGATTGTATTGAAACTACAACAAGCTGCTGAGAAAGTAATCATTTCTGGTATCAGAGTCTCTGAACCTACATTATGCTGCTCTCAGATTAAATATCAACAACCCTCTGACCCCTTTAAAAAATGTTTTTTTTACTGTACAGGATCCAGATTTAAGTCCCCCACACAACTTAGATGTCTGCTGATGGTTCAGCTCAACATTCGGGCTAAACCATCTCAGACATTCCTCCCATATGCAGAAGCACTTATTCTGTCAAGTGCTCATGTGTTTGCTATGATAGAGTCACTGCCAGATATATATTAACTCAGGGAGAACAAAAAGATTGGCAGCCCAAAATTGAACATGATGGATCTTTAACTTCACTGACAATCATCTCTCTAGGGTCCACATACACATTAGGCCAGAGGTCTCAAACACACTGTAAGGAGATGAACAGGAACAGTGTTGTCGGTTCGAGATACGCTCTGGAGCCGGAACTATCGGGGCCGTCATCACTGTTGCAGGGGGACGACCTGTCTGTGCGGGTAGGGCCTGAGCACCTGACAGAAGAGGGCGTGGGGGACATAAAAGGGGCTGAGCACGGGAAAGAGGAAGACTTGGCGGGAAGGCGACTATAGAGCAGGGCGAAGGTTGACTCCCTCTCCTCAACTACAGCCACTGACGCCAGCCCTTTACAGACTGACCGACTCTTACATCCATTACCAGGGGCCCCTCCATGAACTTGGCCCATAACGTGCAGTGCAGCAGACGTCCCATCTTTTTCTGAACCTTGTGACTCCGTGTGAGGCCTTGTCACTCCTGTGGCCTGTACGGTGTTGTGCTCCCATGTACTGCGTCACTCTCAAGGAACCAGCAGAAGGAACTGTATCCACGCATCAATGGACCCAAGATCAACGGACCCAAGGCCAACAGATCAGGAGACCGTGCGTCTCGTTCCTACGCAGCAGAGCCTGAGACTTTGTTCACGGACTGCGATGCTGTCGGGAGTTGTTCCAACTGTTCCCCAACAAGAACTCCAATCGATAAGTCATTTCCTTCATTTCTCTCCTTATCATTTCGTTTATTGAGTATCTGTTTATGTGAGTTCAGTACTGCCCTGGTGTTAAATTTGTCTGCTCATCTCCCTGCGTGGAGGTTTCCCCGAATTCCTTTTCAGAAATTGTTTAAGTAAATTCTTGTTAACCCTTTCTCTGTCTCCTGCTCTTTACTGCATTCGGCGAACCTTTACAACGCGACCAGTGGGCCCAATGCGGCCTTGAAGGCTGCTTCATGCGGCCGAAGACACCCAAGCTCCTTATAACGATCACAGCTTGGTCCAGGAGCTGACGATCTCAGTGATTCGTTTCAGCTGAATGTGAATCTTTGGACTCATGTTCAGTTGAAATATATTACAGCGCAGAGACCATCTCTCTGCACTGCAATACCAAAACCAGCTACTGGCCAATCAGAGGCCGGCAGCTGATGTCGGCGTGCTGGCGTTGGCAGCATATGACATCACTGCCATGCACTGCCCCAGTTGTGCAGGAGGAAAAGGTCGCTGTTTGCAAGGGAGCGAGGTTAGGTGAGAAAGATTTTTTTTTTATGTGTATGTGAAGAGCATCAACATTGGGGACATTTGCTACAAGAAGGTGACCATGATGGGGACATTAGATATGAGAACGTGACAAGTATGGGGAAATTTGTTCCATGGAGGTGACCAGGATAGGGACATTTGCTACAATAAGGTGACCAGGATGGTGACATTTGCTACAACAAGGTGACCAGGATAGGGACATTGCTACGAGAAGGTAACAAGGATTGGCACATTATTACACGAAAGTGAACAGGATGGGGACATTACTATATGAAGGTGAGCAGCTATAAAATTGTACCATAACCCATACAATGCCTTAAAAAAGCCAAAAATGATCAATAAGTTGTGTGGGAGAAAAAATCCTATCACTGAAAATGTCATCTTATCCTGCAAAGAATGCGACCCGTTAAATTAACTTTTTTTCTATGTACAGTCCATACTGTATACCCAGCCGAGTTTAAGACCCCTGCATTAGGCTATTAATGTCAACGGGTTCGGCTGACTTCAATCCAATGTGTATGATGGCTTACGAGAGTGTTGTGTAACCTGCTTAAAGTTGTCCCATAAAAAAAGCAAATATCACCTTTTCCCAAGTGATAAATGTATGATCACTGGGGGACCTACTGATATGACCCCTAACAATCATATGAAGAGAAGTTGAAAAGTACTCTGTGCGAGCACCATACCAAAGTATATTAAGAAATGTGGTTATTGTAATTGTTTTTCATAATTTTTCTAAGTGTTATAGGGAAATAAATCTCTAGCTTTTATTTTACCCCAAAATATACAGTAATAGCTGAAAGTTTTAGCACCCTTGAAATTTTTCCCAAAAATTAAGAATTTCTCACAGAAAAGTATTGCAATTACACATTTTGTTATACAAGTTTATTTCCTTTTTGCGTATTAGAACAACGCAAAAAGACAGAAAAAAAGGCAAATTGGACATCATTTCACACAAAACACCAAAAGTGGACCGGGCAAAATTGTTGGCACTCTCAACTTAATATTTGGGTGCTCACCCTTTGGAATAAATAACTACAGTCAATTCCTATAACCATCAACAAGCTTCTTACAACTCTTGACTGAAATTTTCAACCACTATTCTCTCATATTTGAAGGGTGCCTTCTCCCAACAGCAATTTTAAGATCTCTCCACAGGTGTTCAATGGGATTTAGATCCAGACTGATTGCTGCCACTTCAGAACCCTCCGCGCTTAAATTTCTTTGGAAGTTGATTGGGACTGCTAATCCTCCATCTGGACTATCCTGAGCTGCAATCTTTCATCAGTTTTTCTCTGCTGTCCACGGAAATCATCTACTGTGCCATGGGTTGTAAACTTTTCTATCTGGTTTCAGGTGTGATTTTCATATTGCCCACACCTGTTACTTGCCACAGGTGAGTTTGAATGAGCATCACATGCTTGAAACAAAGTTGTTTACCCACAATTCTGAAAAGGTGCCAACAATTTTTTCCTGCCCATTTTGGGGGTTTTGTGTGAAATTATGTCCAATTTGCTTATCTTTCTCTGTGTTGTTTCAATACACACAAAGGAAATAAATATGTGTATAACAAAACGTGTAATTTCAATAATTTTCTGGGCGATACTTCATTTCCTGAATCAATTTGAAGGGTGCCAACACTTTTGGCCATGACTTTAGGTACAGTTATATGAAAAAGTTTGGGCACCCCTATTTATCTTAAGCTTAATGTTTTATAAAAATTGGTGTTTTTGCAACAGCTATTTCAGTTTGATATATCTAATAACTATTGGACACAGTAATGTTTCTGCCTTGAAATGAGGTTTATTGTACTAGCAGAACATGTGCAATCTGCATTCAAACAAAATTTGACAGGTGCATAAGTATGGGCACCCTTATCATTTTCTTGTTTTAAATACTCCTATCTACTTTTTACTGAGTTACTGAAGCACTTTTTTTTTGGTTTTGTAACCTCATTGAGCTTTGAACTTCATAGCCAGGTGTATGCAATCATGAGAAAAGCTACTTAAAGTGGCCATTTGCAAGTTGTTCTCCTGTTTGAATCTCCTCTGAAGAGTGGCATCATGGGCTCCTCAAAACAACTGTCAAATGATCTGAAAACAAAGATTATTCAACATAGTTGTTCAGGGGAAGGATACAAAAAGCTGTCTCAGAGATTTAACCTGTCAGTTTCCACTGTGAGGAACATAGTAAGGAAATGGAAGAACACAGGGACAGTTCTTGTTAAGGCCAGAAGTGGCAGGCCAAGAAAAACATCAGAAAGGCAGAGAAGAATGGTGAGATCAGTCAAGGACAATCCTCAGACCACCTCCAGAGAGCTGCAGCATCAACTTGCTGCAGATGGTGTCACTGTGCATCGATCAACTATACAACGCACTTTGCACAAGGAGAAGCTGTATGGGAGAGTGATGCGAAAGAAGCCGTTTCTGCAAGCACGCCACAAACAGAGTCGGCTGAGGTATGCAAAAGCACATTTGAAGAAGCCAATTTTAGTTGTTTCACACTTTTTTGTTAAGTATATAATTCCACATGTGTTAATTCATAGTTTTGATGCCTTCAGTGTGAATTTACAATTTTCATAGTCCTGAAAATACAGAAAAATCTTTAAATGAGAAGGTGTGTCCAAATTTTGGTCTGTACTGTATATCATTACACATGTGCAGTTTTAGCGTCCTGTGATAAATAGAAGTGGGTCAGGGGAAATCTTTAATTAACGCCCCCTGTATGTTCACATGTTGCGTTTTTGCTGCGTTTTTTTCTACAGGTAAAACCTACTCTCATGACAGTAAAGAAGCTGCTTACAAAAAGCACGTTTTGCTGACTTTTTTCTGCAATTTTGCTGCATTTTTTTTCTCTTGTGCATGTTGACAAAGTTTAGTGCCCCCCAAAAAACATGATGCAATTTCCTTAGTTTTTTTTTTACCAAAAACGAAGAAAAGCCTAATACCTGTGTTTTTTGCTGCATTTTTGCACTTACCCATTGCTTTCTATGGGTGAAAAAATGCTAAACAAAATTACATGAAAAAGTGACATGCTGCTTCTTTCAAAAACAGCAGTTTTCCAATTCAATCAGAAAAAAAACAATATGAATACATGACAGTTCTGAAATTTCATAGCTTTTGCTTATACAGTAAAACGCAGCTTAAAATGTGCATAAAAAAAGCACAGCAAAAAACGCAACATGTCAACATAACCATAAAGGGAAGAAGTAAAAAACATTATGCACCATGGGCAATGGTTTGATCTAAAATGATAGCCTCAGAACAATGTTAGTGTCACCCGTAGGTAGTAAATAACCCCATTACGGCCCCCATGTACATTTTATTTGCGACCAATAACTCATTTTGGATCTGATGTCATTTTCTGATGATTTATGAGAATTTCACGTACAGAATATAAAAGTCTACTAACAAGCTACATCTGTCCCCTAGGAAAACAAGATTTATACAGTATTCCAATTACAGAGCTTTGCAGCGCCCATGCACCCGTGCTTTACAGATTTAGTTCTCTATACATTACACACACATTAAATAGTAAACCTGGATTATTTAAGTCAAACTTTTCTTAGTGTTGGTGTTGATTTTCAGAGTCGGGAAACAAGTCTCAATAACCCTGCTGCCAATGCCAAATCCAGCATGTGAAAATTACATTCGAGGTTATTAGATGTCTTAGAGCTGCCTGTTTTGGCACTGGAAAGTATTCTGCATCCAGCAAGAAGCTTGTTTGAAATTCAGTGGCACATCTGAAAAGGGCAGATGTCATTTATTAGATTTTCCAATTAATATTCCAGAGGAAGACGGTGCGAGTGCCAGCAAGGATTCACAAATCATGGCTGGCTTTGCAGTATTCTTAATCTGAGGGGGGCAAGTTCTTCCGCTCTGTACTTCAATAATGAACCAAAGCGGAGTTTTAAAACATCGTAAGGGCTCATATTCCCACTTAAATCTCCGTTTGAATTTTTTTACAGACTTATTCCTGCAAGTGTTAGAAAAGACGCATATGGTCAGGCTGGCTTCAGGAAATTAGAAAAGTCTTTGGAGCCTACATCGTTCATGAGCCTGGCACAAGTGGTTTCTTTAACTTTCTCAAATATTCTGATTCACAAGTGTTTGGGCAAATGCACAAAAAAGTCAGGCATTTATATATTTGATGATTTTAAGATTTAAAAAAAAATTAAAATCATAAACTGAATGGGCAAAATGAGATAAAAAAAAAATAAGGGAATCTGCCAGATGATTCATGCGGCCTGCGGTTTGGAAAAGATTATAACCTGGATCATTATTTTCTGAACACTCCGGGGTTTCAGAGGAAAAATACTTTGAAGATCCATTCCTATACCGCAGCCAGAGACCAGACTAGTCCAGCGCCGCAACAGGTGATGACAGGTATCTCCCTCGTATGTCGTATATACATAAGGAGAGTCCTGTCAATCACCTGCAGCAGCCCTGTAAAAAGTACGCCGGGGTAGTGTCGGACTAGTCTAGTCCCCTGTTGTGCCCCAGCTGGACCTTCGAAGTATATCTTATCTGAAAAAACCCACAAGAAGCAAAATAAACATAAACCCTGTTGTAACTAAATAAGTAAAAAGTAAAAGTGCATTTAAATTACATAGGGTTCTTAGTAAAACTGTTTTTGATCAAAAATAGCATGAAAGCCATCTCACCATCGACAAGGTGACCCTGATCGGGACGGTCCTACACTGTCTAATATTAAAAACCTTGCCATGTGTCAAAGTTGGCCTCAGTGTGTGAATAAGGGCAGACAAAAGGACCGGGTCCCGACCTAAGGACACCGTATAGCGTATTTCTCTCGCAACCTTGCAAAATCCACATTTAAAGGTATTTAGGCCTGAAAATAATAGAAATCATCATCAGCAAACCTATTTATTGGCTTAACGACAGGTGGCAGCCTCCAATCTGGTCATTTTGGTTCCGTGCTTGTATTGGTGTAGTTGTGGTTTGTGTCCAAAATGTCAGACAGACTTAGTTTCACCCCAACTTGAGCGTGTGCTATACAACTGGGTTTCGTCACGCCGCTTTGGCCAGCCATACCCACTCATTGTGGATCCGAGGAAGGAGGAGACAACTGTGGGTCCATCCGTTTTTGAGGCAGCGCCTCACTAAAGGGCATTTCCACAGGTTCTATGCATCACTGCGGGCCCATCCCGACAAGTTTTACCAATATTGTCGCATGAGCCTTGCCACCTTTGATATTTTGTTGGAGACAGTGTGCCCTGGGATCACCTACCAGGACACCACGATGCGCAAATGTATTTCTGCTGAGGAGCGCCTTCTCCTTACGTTACGGTATGTATTTCTCAACCTCATACTGTATGTTGATGATGTTTCCAAATTTAGTATATAGTTCTGTTTTAAAATGTGTGTTTTAGTTGACATATATATCAAAAATCAAAACTCACATTATTAATTATAATATGTATTGGTTTGTAAAATCACAGAGCCATTGCAAGTATTTTTATGTTGTTATTCCATGGCTTGTTAGTTACACTCTGTCACTGTGATTATTGTGAATAGCTTTTAACCTTCAACATGTTAGCTAATTTTTCTTTATATTTTCTTTTATTGTAGCTTCCTCGCAACTGGTCTGTCATATGCGGCACTGCATCATGAATTTTTGATT